>CANSZD010002198.1:0-224222 GCA_947648045.1 Beta corolliflora | reverse complement strand
TCCGTAGTTGCTATTTTGTTCTTTCTATTAAATTAATCTTGCTAACTGCTTTTCCAACTGAATGTTCTCACCTTATGTACAAAACCCCAAACCACCCTCTCCAATTTTGTTCGTTTAACTCAAGCGACCAAATCAACTAGACAATTAAGATTTTCCGATCAAAGCCCCGCTCGCCGAATTAGACTTCTTTGCTTCTTCCAACTTGTTCTTTCTGATAGGTTAATAATACCATCTATTTTAGCTCGTGTCCTTTCCGAACATGTGCTTCACACCCGCACACAAAAATCCATGTTAATTTCTATGTTAGTAGGTGGTTAACCCGCACATGTTAGGAATTCTATGTCATACTTTGAAGATTCTTTTTTCTTTTTTTTTTTTTTCTTACCGCATGATGATGAAGATAATGGATTAGAGAGGCAAGCAGGCATGATGCTTCAAAAACATGCATGCATGGATATGGCGATGGAATCGAAGACAAAATAGATAAACGACCATAAGATTGATTTAGGTTTACTTTTGAGAGTTATATATATTAATTATTACTCGATTCTTCATATCAACTATATATATTTTGAATGCAATAGTATATTTTCAATTGATGAATACTACTCTGGTTCATTCTTTACAATAATCTTCGAGTATTTGGACTCATTTATATTTATAATATCATTCTATTTCCTCTTTGTTATTATGTTTGTAAGTTTTAGTATCATTATCATTGTTTGAGGTGCCGACAAATTTAAATTTTTTATTATAAGACATGTGAAATAGAAGTGTTACTATAAAACTAGCTAAGAAAAAGTGTTACCTAATATCTAATATAAGTGTTACATATGCTAACTTAAAATGATGCATAATATCTAATAAAGTGTGTTTACTATAATTCAAGAGATGACATATAAAATGTTACTATATATAGATAAAAAATGTGTTACATAAAAAATTATGAGTAGCACTATAAAAATGCTGCATTAGTTTAAAGAACAGAGTTACATTAGAAATTTTTGAGTAACACTTGAGAAAGTGAAACATTAGCATTGGAAAGTGTTATCTTAGAGAATAGGTAGCACGTGCAAATGTTTCACTTATAAAAGTGTTACCTATTGCCTAAAGCAACACTTTTAGGCCTTTAAGTAACACTTTAGGGGTGATACTTTAGGCCAATTATATCATTTGTACATTGTAGGTTTGAGCACTAAAGTTGCACTACGTACCAATCATTGCGAGCTTGGAATCTACTCAAGGATCAAAACCATCGTAGTTCGATCTTGTACCTCACCCTAAATGGCCAATTCCATCGGGGATGAAAAGGAAAGAAAGGGAAAATAGATTATGAATAACTCACCTTTAGAATTAGACAAATCTATTAGAAATGAGGTAATTACTCCAGTTAGTGATTGAAATGAGATTAAAATAATCTCCTAATTAGTGATTTAGAATCAAGGTCAAGACAATCACCTTAATTAGTGATTAAAATGAAGGTTAAGATAATCACCTTAATTAGTGATTAAAATGAAGGTTAAGATAATCACCTTAATTAGTGATTAAACAATGAGGGAAAAAGTAATCACCCTAATTAGTGATTAACAAAGGAATGTCAAGATAATCACCTTAATTAGTGATTAACAATGGTTAAGATGATCACCCTAATTAGTGATTAAATAGGAAAGGTTAAGGTAATCACCCTGCTAATTACTAATTAACCAAGGTTTAAGATAATCACCCTAATTAGTGATTAAATAGGAAAGGTTAAGGTAATTATCCTAATTAGTGATTAACCAAGGTTTAAGATAATCACCCTAATTAGTGATTAAATATGATGAAAATATTCACCTTAATTAGTGATTAAATTTTAAAATTGAAATAATCACTTTAATTAGTGATTAAATTTCGGATTTCTCAAGAGATCTTAGAAAAAAGAAATTCGCTTTCTAATTGAAGGTTTTTGGATGGATGAAAAATAATCTTATCTGAAGATTATTAAGTCATTTTTAGCAAAGAGCTCAATTTGAGATGGAATTTGGAGATTGTGTTTGGTTTAACAGAATTTGGCCATTTAAAACGAGACACGTGAAACGGCCTAAAGTCAATTAGGAGATCATAATTACCTATCTAATTATGTCAAATTGTATAATTGGTCCATTTGAATATGGAGAACAATTTTTAAAATGTAAGATGAATCATCATACAATTTAACTTAGTTAGATTTGTAATTTTCCTCTAAATTGAGATTGGGTAATTTAATTCATGTACTAGGATATATTGGGCTCAACATGCAATATTTACAATATTGTTTGCTCATTTTATTCAAAAGAATTATGGAATTATTTATGAAAATTATGCATAAACATCTCCATATTTTTCAAAAGTGAGTGATGTAATAACTATTTACAAAGAAAATATTTACAACAAAAATATACAAATTCTATGATCTATACAAGTTTTCAATCTTGATCTTCCCAATGATGCTCCTTGATCTTCATCTTCTTGAATGGCTTTGGAATTCATGTTTATTTGAAAACTTGTGAAAATTAGAGATTAATTAACCTCTTTAATTTGATTTTTTTATGATGGTTTTTATTGATTTTTATTTGCATAATAAAAATGAGTCATTTTAAGAAGAACTTAAAATTTAAAGACTTTTAATAATCATTTTCGTTTGAAAATAAAATATTTTTTATGAAAATTGAGTTAATCACTTTATTTCAGTTTTTTAGATTACACTTTTGTTCTTTTATTGACTTCCAAAATTCATAACTTTCACATAGCGTGAAACTGCGCATGTGATATTTCTATGGATAGCTCAGTGAGTTCTTTATGTTGTGTCACACTTTGACATGCCTTTAGGGATAGGTCGAATTATGGTGAATCTATACATATATATTAAAAGGTGTGCCTAAGGAAGTCGATGTGCCACGTGACACTCTCGTCAAATTTCTAATGCAGATGCTTTTTATGTCCATGTGTAGCCCTCAATTAAAATATATATATATTATGTAACTGCAAGGAATCGAACATGTGACCTTTGGAATGAAAAGTAAGAGCTTAACCATCAATACACTATGGCTTTATTGTCTAATGTTTCAAATACAATATGATAAAGTCTTTTAATAATTATACTTCACTAAAAAGACTTAAACAAGTATATACATCTCTAACACTCTTATTACGTAACTAACAAGAGACTATTGATGTAATATTATCTTACCACAATTCTTTTAAAACTATTATTGTAACAGCCCGCACTTCCGAGCTGCTAGCTAATCATACTCTTAACATTCATAAACCTCAATTAACACTTAATAAACCTCGAATTACATTTATTCGCAGCGGAAACAAACACCTATAAAACGATCCTGGACCTGTGGGTCAGGGCCCACAACACAACAGCTTCAAAATCAAATATCATACTATGGAATACTTTACTCGATTCCCAAACAAAGAATATTTTATTCTCCAATAAATACTTAAATACTTCTAGATACAACATCTGAACCATTAATCTAATTACAATTTCATCATCCAACTCTTACTCTTGATCCACTCCGAGCCTTCACCCACAAACCTGCAAAATTACTAACAATGAACACTGCCCCCACCAGGACAGGTTCCAAGAACAAAATCAGGAAAACTGAGTACACACCGTCCAACCATAAATTCATTTTAGTGGCTTAAAACATATGTATGTAATTTACCATTTTTCCTTAGATAAGTAAATTCACAATATACAAGTAACACATATAAAGATAATATAATACTCTTCCACATATGAAATAAACATGCTTGGAATGATTTTTACAACATCTCGGAATGCATACTAAACTATATAATACCTCATAAATCTTCTTAAAACGGCATATAAATGTAAGTCTATCTTGAATATAATTTAGTTCACTTAAAATCTGCTTCATAAACACTTTCTTGGTATTACGTCAAAACTGACACTCCTTTAAAAACTTCACCAAAACATAATACATAATTAAATATCAATTCAAATATAACTTGGAGACATAACTCCAGCTAGGAAATCCTTTAGAAACTATTCCTTTTCCTCAGAAGAAAACTCACTCATAAATCATTAAAGTGTCATATCAGATACTTGCTCTTGCAATAGAAGTATAAGAGTTCCATACAAAATTTTAGGAATCAAGATATACTTTTATAGTTTCCGTCTTGATCAACTTACTACTTAACCGGGGAAGAGAATACGAATAGAGAGGGGACCTTGCCACCATCTCTAAACTCATGGGGACGTCTCCCCCACCAATATTTGTACAGACTTGCAAGACTTATTCCCAGGGACATGTCCTATCATTTTATATCACACACATGCCACGATGCGTTCATCAATGCTTCTTTGCAGTTTCTTCCCCATCATTAACAAAATCAAGTCTATTTCATAGTTTCGCAATTCCGTATATTTTCATAACTCAAATTCATAAATGCCAAAGTTAATACTATTTATAATCAAAATCTCATACCATAAATACAATTTTATTCGCACTCTCAATATTTCTGTATAATACTTGCATCGCAAATCATTGAACCGGTCATTGCAAGTTGCAACCCAAATCTTAAGAAACTTAGTATGATATAAGTCAAACATCCTTTGATAAAATTCCTTTGTTTACTCCACATCATCGAAATAGAATTTTAGTTAAGATTAAAATCGTAAGCATACAACATTTTGCAATCGAAGCCCTCGAGGTTCATAAATCGGCATTCATATTGTAAAACCAATTCACATAAGTCAAAAACTCATATAACCAATCTTCAATCGCTTTCATATATAAGCGCTATTCATGAAACTTATGAAGGAATCTACACTTGAATATAAAAACAAATAGATTTAATTTACCAATAACAGAAAATAGTATTCTCATATAACTAAAACCTCTGTCTGTCTGGTTCATACAATCATCATGTAAAATATAGTAGTCTTAGTATAATTTGTAATCAGAGATTCAATCAATAAAACCTAACATATAATTAATATTCCGCTCTTGGCTTAAAACTCATATTCAGGTATTCGACAAATCTTTTGTATACGCAATTGCCTCTTTTGAACAATCCAATAGTTAAAACATGTAAAAGTGTTTCGAGTTCAATTCATGAAATACATATAATCATATAAAATATCAATTTATAGTACAAAGGTGGAAGGACATGTATGTACCTTGAAACGATTCCCAACAATTCGACATTATGGATCACCAACTATAGCTCGGACTTCATAATTTATCTCTAAGAATTCTTTATCTTTAACTCCGGAATCACTTGAACTCCATAATATAGTTTCTAAGGTTTACCTCAACAACAATAATCAACATGGAGTTATTAACCATTTCCATTCCCTTCCCGTAACAAACTAATATAATCGATCACTTCTAGTAGAATTATTCTAATAATCTGATTATAACTTTCAACTAGACCAACCACAATTGACGATCAATTCTTAAAGAGCCCAAAAGTTTAATCCTCATAACTTCTTAACAAGAGTAGTTAACAACCGGATTCAAGATGCTTACGAGGTAATAATACATACTAATTTGTCAAATATTGCAAAATATACTTAACTCATAAATTACTTATACCCGAATTAAGTAAACGAATAGTAGTATAACAATTTCACCATCATAAATCTCAATATGCTTTGAAATAATATAAATTATATTCAAATCGTAAACTAATGAAAATTGTAATTAAATTTACAAAGAAAACTCTAAAACAAGTTTCAATCTACCAACTAAAGGTAAAAGATTCAATCTTTATTCTTAACAAACTCTTATCATAAAACAGATTTTGCTATTCAACAATAAGATTCAAAACTGAATTTATTTATGAAACCAGAAAATAAAACCCATTTGCAAGGATTTGTTATGCTTGAATCAAACAAGAGGAGGTAAGAAACTTAGCTTACACCTCTCAACTAGAGGAGTACCGAGACAACGACAAAAGAACTCAACAAACGGAATAGAGGAGAAAGAAATCGCGGCGGCGGCACAGTGTTTAACGCCAAGGAGCAAGCAACAACGCAACACCACACAACCGCAACAGCAGCCACGGAGCGAGAGGAGAGAGAAAATGGGGCGGAAGAACCACCGACAAAGAACAACACAGGTGGCAGCGGCACCACCGGTTCACAAAGAAATGAGATTTGAAGAAAGAGAAACAGAGGTGGCTCCAAAGAGGAGGTCTAAGCTGAGAGAAGCTGAGGAAAGGTGAAATGAATTATGAGTGAGAGAAAAGAATTGGGGTTTTAATTTGGGTTATGTTTGATGAAATTTGGACAACAAAGCCTTATTGTGGCATCTCCACCAAACGCCGCGTAAGAGATGGAAGAAAATGAGTTTTCTCCCCTTTTTTTTTCAAAAATCTGATTTTAGATTACCAAAAATCCAAAATACTTTAATTCATAAATTCCCATAATATAAGTGAGTCATAATAATATAAATTTTCCCAAGTAGCATAACTTCGTTAATATATAATTTAACTCTGCTTAAAATTATTGGCTATTACAATTATTTTCAAACTCAAACCATTCAGTTTCTTTTACTTATCACGTCACGACGTGAATATTTCAATTTCTTAATGGAAAAAAATACGAAAAGTATTTGTTTATTGTAACTGACCCGAGGCATCGCCCAGGCCAAAATACTAGTTTTATACTAAAACCGATCAAAACATAACCTTTATCCAATTTGTTATTTGAAATCCAACTTAATGAACTCATTTTGAAGCGAATTTTGGTATGAGCATTCTAGACACTTTGAAGGACTAGACTAAAACTTTTCACTTGAATTGAACATCTTTAAGACTTTGTTTTATTTATTTCCTTAACTGAAGAAAAAATCAGTATTCTGGAATTTGGTGATTTGCATGAACGCTTTTGTAAAAATGAGATAAAATTATAACAAATTCACATGAACACCATTTTTATGTTGTTGGAAAGCTAATGATGTCTACTTCAATGTTTCTATTCTTAGTTTTAGCTAAATAAGTTTAGTTTGAACGTTATTGAAAGAATAAGGTCATATGGTACTGGATAAGATCTTGAATGAATAAAGTCTTAGTTTTCACAACAAATTTGTATGAATTGTAATTAACTGTACAAAATTTATTTTTTTAAAATTTCAAACCCAATTGCTGGAAACATCTTGAACTTCATAGAAAAAAGATTACATCCTATAAAATATTTACATAATACAGACGAAAAATGAGATTAAGTACGCAATTGAAATTGACTATAATTACAACATTACATTTTCTTTTTTTATGGAGATGTTTAAGCGCAATTCTACTCAAATATTTTATGAAAAATATTTTTTTGGTGATTAACAACAAATTGTTTAAGAAAAATCACATAAACACATATTTCCTAAGAGTCTCCCCATTACAGTTGACCATTCTTAGTGGGGTGATTTAAAGTTGGGAACCATTAGGACTTCCACATACCCAAATCACTCCAAAAAATAAAAAATTGACAAGAGAAAACAAAGAGAAAGTTAGTATGTGATTAAGGAGATAATTATAAAAATAACAAGAACATAATTTTACCTTGCTAACTCAATGATGTACTTCCTTTGCAAAGGCTTCAACTTTTTTGATTTTTTTTCTTAATTTCTAAGTGAGTTTCTAATTTCACTTAATTACTAACTAAACCCTTTTTTGTGTTTTTCTTTGATGAACTTCTTACTTACTAATTACTTCTCTAATTTTAACTTTTGCTTTCTTTTTCTCTCTTGAATGAGGTTTTTAGTGGAAGGAAGTATGTAGAATGAAGTGTTTTGTGTGGGATTGGAGTTGTTGTGGGGGGATTCAAGTTGTTGTTTTGAAATTAAATGAAATAAAAAGGGGGTATTTATACGAAAATGAAGTGGAGAATTAGGGATTGAAGGAGGTAGAAAATCATATTTTCACCCAAAAAATCTGATTTTTACCATCCTTCCTCTTAATTACATCATCAAATCTTCCTACATCATCAAATTTATTGGAAATCCGAAGATTCTTATTCTTTTTAGATTTGATTTTGATTTTGATTTTAACACTAATCAAGCAAAATCAGACTTTCAGTCAATATTATCTTCCAAAATACATCCTAAAACGTGAAAGTGCATCGAAAAACATGAAAGCAAAGCCGATCGGGCAATCGCGCGGAGCGCCGAAGCTCACTGGGCGCACCGGCCGTGCGTTCGGCGCACGGCTTGGATTTGCCTAGAACAAAATCTGGATATTTTGGCTCTTACACCTTGGATTTGATTCGATTCTTATTCCTTTTCATGATTCTTATTCCTTAACCAATGGATAAAATGATGTGATTGGTGGTTAAAGAGTATATTATTATTCTTTATCCAATGGACAAACAAAAGTGACTAGTGGGTAATGACTTGATCACAAAGAAAACTGATTCCTACCAGTTTTGAGAGACGAGTAAAATTCCGGCGCCTAATCGCGACTCGTTTTTCCGTTTTTCGAAGACTAACTTAAAACAATTAATGAAAACTTGTCAAATTACTAACGACGAGCATGATTCTACAACAAATTAATTTATTAAAATCGGTGGCTGTAGTTGTTGACTATGCTTACAGAAAAATTGCATTTTTAAACAGAAAACGTATGATTAAAGCGCAAAACGAAAAACCATATGACGGATTGAAACTCGGCTCCGAAGCGAAACGTGCCTTTGCGCTCCACGATACATGACGGCTTCGTTATTTATATTTATTTTCAAAAATATTTATTTTAACAAGGGTTCAAAACTTGGTTTCTACAGTGCCCTGAAAACCTTTGAGTTAATAATGTTGTTTATTATTTAAGAGATGAGGGCGGACCTATGGTGGAAACAAAGGAAAGACGATCTCTTAGAGGATGTGGACTTTGGGTGGAACGAGTTTAATGATGCCTTGAGGGACTAGAAAAAATACCTTATTGCTGCTATTGAATTGCTGCAATTTTATCTCTATGCAGCAATAGACTGTGTGAGAAGGAAAAGCGTGTACACAACCTATTGCTGTAGTTTTTTAGACAAACCGCAACAATAGATTAATTTTTTAATATTTTAATATGTTAATCTATTGCTGCGGTTTGTACAAGAAACCGTAGGAATATCCTTCGTGAAATAAAAAAACATGCTAGGGTTTGTCACTCCACTTTGTACGCCTCTCTCATTTTTTCCTCTGAGCCTCTCACCACTCTCATGACTCATCCTCTATCGTCACAAATCCTCTCAATTTCTACCTCCCATGAGCCAACAACACGCGGTTTGTTGAGAACCGCCACTACCACCCATGAGCTAACAACACACCGACGAACTCTTCGCCTCTACTCCCTAACCGCCATCTTTATCGCCGGAGAGAGAAAGTGGTCTATCGCTGTCGCCTCCACTTCCCCCCCCCTCAATTCCTCGCAGGCTCGTAGTGGTAGCTCAACGCCGCTCGTCTTAGCATCACTTGTTCGCCGCTCGCTCACCGTCGCTCTCCGCTCGTTTCTCACCGTTGCTCTCCGCTCGTCTCTCATCGTTGCTCTCCACTCGTCTCTCATCGACGTTGTATGCACCTCGCCGCCGCCATGATTCAACGTTGCTGCTGGCTATCAATATTGTCGGTGTCGCACAAGAAAATTCATTTAGGAAATTTGTAGATCGGTTTTTTTTACTGAAGGTAGATTTGGTTTTCTTTTTATTCATGTGAACTATTTTATTTTTTCAGGAAGTTTCTATTAATTTCTAATTCAATTCTCATCTGGTTTTTAGGTTAGTGTTATACTCATTTGTTTTTTTAAGATCTGATTTTTTGTATCTGTGATTTCAACAGAAAAAGTTAATTCTAAAATTTAGTTATAGGTTCTATAAGAATATCGTTCTATATAATATATGAAAGTATTGTTGTAAGTTTGTGTTTTAGTTAAGTTTTTTTGTTTTTTTTGGCACTCTCCCTCATTGCATATGAACATCGAAGATCTAAATTTCAAAAAAAAAAAAAATTGAGCTGTACTTATTGCAGCAGTTTTGAAGTACAACCGCAGCCATAGGTTTACTATATTGCAGCGCCTTGATTTATTGCGGTACGAAATCCGCAGCAATATGCTCCTTAATAACTGCCGCAATTCACAATTATTCTACTAGTGATGGGGACTATGTCTGTTAATGAGTATTATAGAAAATATTTGGATTTAATGAGGTTCGCACCTGAGATAGTACCGTCTGAGACTTTGAAGGCCCAAAGGTTTGAGAAAGGGTTAACCTTAACCCTACAAAGTAAGTTGGGAGGTGTAACTTTTGAGACTCTTGATGAAATTTATGTTAGAGCGGCTCACTTATATGGGAGCTTGAGGGGACTTCCTCTGGGGAAAAGAAGAAGTATAACGGCAATGGGAGTCAACAGAATGGGGATAAGAAGCCTAAGCCCAATGGTGGTTTTAACCAAACTGAGTAAAACAATAAGTACCCTAGTCGAAAGCCTAATGGGAACCAAGGGAATGGGAAGAAAGCCGAGAGAACCTTTTTCTGCAAAAGATGTGATAAGAACCACCCTGGGAAGGATTGTGACGGCAACTTGGTGACGTGCCGTTATTGTCAGAAATTGGGGCACCGGGAGTATGAGTACTTTAGAAAAGCTGGTGGGGAGCCTGCATAAAAAGCGGACCTGAGTAATATGGTCCCTCATAATGATCAACAAAATTCAACTTCTCCGAATGTCGGTGTTAAACCAGGGATGGGGAATCAGACTAAAGGCAAACTTTTCGTCATGAACCATCGTGAGGCAGAGAATGTTTATGAGGTAGTAATTGAAACCTTTTTCATTAATTCACTGTCTGTCAAAGTGTTATTTTATTCTGGTGCATCTCATCCATTTAATTCTAGCACTTTAGTGGAAAAGCTTCAGTTAGACAGTTTAGTGTCTATTTTATTAGAAATTGCATTGCCATCAAGAGAGATTTTTAGTTGTACTAGGTAACATAGCCAAGTACCTTTAGTGATAGCTAGGGTGAACTTTCCTCCCGATTAGTTGAGTTTGACTTGACGGACCTCGATGTAGTTTTGGGGATAGATTGGTTGGAAATATTCAAGGCTCAGATTGATTGTGAGGCCCATAAGGTGTTATAGGCGTGTTTTTATTTCGCCTACGCGGTGTGAGCGCGTATTTAACTATCCCATTGTTAAGGCTTATTGAAAAATATTTTGAAATCGCCAACAAGTCTTTAAAGGAAGACTCATAAACCTAATTGGATATTGGGAAATCGTAGGGACAAATTAGGGACTTATCCAATGTAGATTTCCCCGTCCTGGCTCCATAGATGGTCAATAAACCATAGATTGAGTTCGGGGGGAGGGTACGAATATGGTCATAATGAACCACATTCGCCTATTCACGGCCTCTACTAAATATCGATTCATGTCAATTTTATGCAATAGAATAACCAAGTAATATTTTCATGCGCCCTTAAAAATAATTTAGTCCATGTTGGTTTAGGAAACACATAAAAGACTATTTTTTAGCGATATGTTATTATGCAATCAAAATTACGGGGAACCTAACGGGTTTGTCCAAATTATCCCGATTAGTATTAGAACAGTTCTTTAGGTCTTGATTAGCAAAAATAACATGTGAGTGATGATTAGGCAAACATGACAATCAAGCAAGCATAAAATAATAAAAAGAAAGAGTAGAGATTAGAATGTACAAAGGAACGACTTTTATATTAAAGATCTACATCAGGAAAGAAATAGTTAGTAACTTCAATATAAAAATAAATTTATTCAAGGATCCTCAGGATTATACGGTGGCTTAGGTCTGAGAGATTGACAACCTTCGGGTCGAGCAATCGTGAAGCCTAAAGATATGAACTTGTATGTATGTCTGAAAGTATGTATTTATGTTTGTAGAGAGATTTTGTAAAATGTATTCGTAAAAGTGTCGAAGTGTATGTAAAAGTGTATGGAAAACCGTTTTTATTCGGCGAAATTAAGCCTATTTATAGGGAAAACGAAACTGCGCGTCATGCGCTGGGTGCACCAGGCGCAGCACCTTGTATGACGCACAATCACACGTGTCAGGCGCATATTGGTGCGCCTGACGCACCTTGACCAATCAGCTATGCCCACATTGCACACGCTTTAAAAAGATAGAATTGACAGCCTGTGTGTCGCACAGAGTAGTGCGCTTGGCGCACGACTCTATGTGACTCACAGGGCCACGTGTCAGACGCACATTGGTGCGCCTGACACAAGCTTGGCTTGTTCTCTTAGCGCCCGACCGTGCGCTAGGCGCATGTTGGTGCGCTAAGCGCACCGCCTTACTTTTGACACGCTTTGATAGCTTTTTTTTTATAAAACGCATTTTAACGATTTTCTTTTATCTTTTAACTCCGGAAATCTGATTTTATGGGACAAAATTCGATTTTAAAAATAAAAATATCTTTGAAAAATATTTATTTTATTTAAATAAAACAATTAATTATTATTAACAATTAATTGGGCTTTTTCAAATAATTGGGCTCAAAATACAATTAACTATCATGAATAATTATGTGGGCTTTAAAATACGATTATCATTAAAATACGCTTTAACACTTTTAAAATAGTTTTGGCTCTTCGAATTACTCTGCTCTTGGGTCGAACCAATTAAGACCGCGGTATGTTTCATCATTGGGCCCTTGAATGGGGAGACACGATTATGTGTCTATAGGTGTCCTTAGTCGGTTCTAAGAAAGAAAGGGTGACTCATGGGAAGCTTGGGAAAGAGAAGGGAATAAAGATAGTGTCTGCTATGAGAATTCAAACTTATGTGAGAAAGGGATATCCGTTATTCTTATGTGGAGTTCTGAAGATCGAAAAGAAAGATGAGAATAGAAGATTTCAGTTGTATCTGAGTTTCCTGACGTGTTTCTTGAAGAAATACCAGGTATGCCACCTGTGAGAGATCTTGAGTTCACCATAGATTTGATGATAGGAACCGGACCTATTTCAAAGGCTCTCTATAGAATGGCTCCAGCTGAGATAAAAGAGTTAAAAGTTCAGTTGGAGGAGTTGTTGGAAAAATTATATATAAGACCTAGTTTGTCTCCTTGAGGTGCACCTGTATTGTTCGTGAAAAACAAAGATGATAGCTTGAGGTTGTGCATTGATTATCGGGAGTTGAACAATGTAATGATCAAGAAGAAGTATTCGCTTCCGAGAATAGATGATTTATTTGATCAGTTGAAAGGAGCGGGAATTTTCTCGAAGATAGATTTGAGGTTAGGTTATCACCAATTGAGGATTGCTAAGGGTGATATTCCTAAGACTGCATTTAGGACACGTTATGGTCACTATGAGTTCATAGTGATGCCGTTTTGTCTAACCAACCCACCTACATTGTTCATGGATTTGATGCATAAGATTTTCATACCATACTTGGACAAATATGTGGTTTTGTTTATAGATGATATTTTGATATATTCGAAGGATAGGAGCAGTCATGAGTTGCATTTGATGGAAGTTTTATCCACCCTGAGAGAGCATAAGTTGTACGTGAAGCTCTCTAAGTGTGAGTTTTGGTTGGATGAGGTTGCCTTTTTAGGACATTTTATCTCAAAGGAAGGAGTTTCGGTGGATCCTACTAAGATTCAAGCAGTACGTGAGTGGCCAACACCAAAGACAGTGTCTGATATAAGGAGTTTTCTTGGATTAGCTGGTTACCATCGAAGATTTGTGAAGGATTTCTCGAAGATCTCGAGACCAATGACTAGCCCGATGAAGAAAAAATGTAAGTTTGTCTGGACTCCAGAGTGTGAGGAAACTTTTTGGGCTTTGAAAGAAAGATTGACTACAACACTTGTTTTAGCTCTACCTGATAAGAGTCAACAATATCAGGTTTATAGTGATGCTTCAAAATTTTGGTTAGGGTGTGTATTGATGCAGAACAGGAAGGTCATCGCTTATGCTTGTAAGCAGTTAAAACCATATGAGGTGAATTATCCAAACCATGATCTTGAATTAGCTGCAATAGTATTTTCTTTGAAGATATGGCGGTACTACTTGTATGGGGCAACGTGTAAGTTGTACACGGATCATAAGAGCTTTAAGTATATTTTCACTCAGAAGGAGTTGAATATGAGGCAGAGGTGATGGTTGGAGTTAATCAAGGATTATGATTTGGAGATCCATTATCATGAGGGGAAAGCTAATGTTGTCGCAGATGCATTGAGCCGAAAGTCAAGTCATTGAGTTAATACAATGGTGCTACCGAGTTAGTTATGTGTAGAGTTTCAAAAACTATCATTGGAGTAATGGAAGAGGGAGGTGTTGAAGAATTGTTGAGTACTTTGTTGGTTCAACCTTCGATCTATAATGAGATTAGGGAATGTCAATCAAAGGATGAAAAGTTAGAAAAGATTCGGGAGAAGATCCAGGAGGGTCAAGTGTTGGATTTCCAGATAGCTGATGATGATATGGAAGTATCCGGTTCAAGGGGATGTGGTGTGTACCAAGTAATAGAGAAGAGTTGAAGCGGAAATTAGTGGAGAAGAAGCTCATAGCTTACCTTATTCAGTACACCGAGGTGGTGATAAGTTGTATAAGGACATGAAGCAGACGTTCTGGTGACTAAACATGAAGTGAGTTTAGCAGAGTTCGTGGCTAAGTGTCTCACATGCCAAAAGGTCAAGATTGAGCATAAAAGGCCACAATGGAAGGTTCAACCTTTAGATATACCGAGTTGAAAATGAGATTCCTTATCAATGGATTTTGTGTCTGCGTTACCAAGGACTAAGGCTGGAAATGGTACAATTTGGATAGTGGTAGATCGTTTAACTAAGTCCACAACTTTAATCCCTATGAAGAGCACTTGGTCGATGGATTAGTTATCCAAAGCGTATGTGAGGTGGGTGGTGAAGTATCATAGTGTGCCTAAGGACATTGTTTCGAATCGTGATTCGCGGTTCTTGTCCAACTTTTGGCAGAGTTTGCAAAAGGTTTTGGCAACTAATCTGTTAATGAGTACAACTTTTCATCTTGCTACAGACGGGTAAAAACGAATGAACGATTCGCCTTTAGAGGATATGTTGCGATCTTGTGTCATGGAGTATCAGGGTTCGTGGGAATATTTCTTGGATTTGATAGAGTTTACCTACAATAACAGTCATCATGCAAGTATTGGAATAGCTCAGTTTGAAGCTTTGTATGGTCGGAAGTGTAGGAGTCCAGTCTGCTAGAATGATACTAGTGAAACGATGGTTCTTGGAGCTGAGTTCCTAGAGGAGATGGTAAAGCAAGTAAAAGTGATTCGGGAAAAGATCAATGCGACTCAAGATCAACGGAAGAGTTATCTTGATTTGAAGCGAAGGATGAAGAGTTTTAGGTTGGAGAGAAGGTATTGTTATAAATATCTCTAATGAAAGGGGTGATGCGCTTTGCGAAGAAGGGAAAGTTGAGCCCAAAGCATATTGGCCATATGAGGTGTTAAAGAAGATCGGGAAAGTGGCATATAAGTTGGATTTGCCAAATGACTTAAGCCGAGTCCACGATGTTTTCCATATATATATCTCATTTAAGGAAGTATATTCCGGATGTGTCCCATGTGGTGCAACCTGAGACCATTGAGTTAGATGATAATTTGACTTACGAGGAGCGACCTGTAAGAATCCTTGATAGTAAAGTTAGAAGTACTCAAACTAATAATGTTAGATTAGTCAAAGTATTGTGGTCAAACTATCAAACTGAGGAAGCAACATGGGAAGCCGAAGCGGATATGCGTAAGAAATATCCGGCGTTATTTTCAGAGGTTAGTTGTTGAGTTACAGGTTCGTAACTCTTTTTAAGAGGGGGTAGAATGCGATAGAGTTTCGTGCTTTTACCATGTTAATCGCATTTTAGCATATTTTTGAGTCATTACATTCATTTTAGGCATGAGCATTTGAGTAAGAAATTGCAATTTAGATTTTTGAATTCATTTTGGAAAGAGATTATCGCTTTTTGTCTTAAGTTTCGAGGTCGAAACTTCTTTTAAGGGGGGTAGACTGTAATACCCCATATTTTTGAGTACTTATTTAAGTAATTAATTTTTTTTTTCTAAAATAAATATTTTAAACAAAGGATATTTTAGTAATTTAACTGGTTTTAACTTATTTTGGCGGGAATATGGCTCCAAACTTGGATTTGTTAAACTTTTGGATTTAAATCCTAGTAATTTTATAAGTTTTAAACATTTAAATATTTGGTAATAAAAAAAAATTGAGTAGTGCGGCCACCGTTAATTAGGGGGTGGTGGTTTTTATTTTCCAAGACTCCCAAATTAAAGATGGAGGTTACAAATCTTGGGATCAATCTCTAATTTATGATGAAGGTTATAAAATATTTAATTTTGGCAAGTAAGTACTCCCTATTCTACACCTATAAATACCCCAAACCTCGAGCCATATTTTCCACACCAAAAACTTTGAAGAATCCATACTCTGTTACTTCAAGGTTCTTTCTTCTCTTCTTAATCTATTTTTAGTTTTGTATTTCTTATTGAAGTTTCAATTTTATTTGGTTTAAGTAAAAGATTTTCATTAGAAAGTTTGATCTTATGTTCATGTTAGGTTATGCATATAATTTTAACTTATAGGGATTCATGTTTAAGTTCATATGGTAAATTACCTATTAGATTTTTATATTATTGGTTGATTAGGAGAACGCTCAAGCATAAGACTAGGTGAAGTTGCTAGTATATTCTTTGTGCAAGATCAAGCTATGTCATGTAGCTAGATCTTTTGAAACGTGGTTTTATGTTTTAAAATTGTTTATTGATTTAATGTTGAATTGACTTAGAAATTTAGTTTAAAATAGTTACGATATTTTATTGTTCACTTTTGGAAATGAAAAGAAAGAATGAATTTATCAATCATATTATATGAATGTTTTATTATCATTTTCGGAAATTTAAATTATTATTACAAGGAATAATTTGGATGGTTTTTATAAACTTTGTGTGTTCAAAAGTTGTTTATGAGAAAAGGAGGATTATCCATGACTTACTAATTCGTATTATTATATTACCGCTTGATTAACGTCAAGAAGGCTTTATGTTTCAAAGTCCACTTATTGATAATTATTGTTACACCTTGATATAGATCCGTGATGGGATGACTAGCATGGGGGGTGTGCACACTTAGGTAAAGGAAGGGGAGATAAGAAGAGGAATTATTTTCAAGATCATTTTAAACCAAGTTATTTGGAAAGAGCTTGTTGTTAATAAAATTGCCATCTCTTACACTTAATTGTAAAATACTTATATCATATTTAAAAATTTAGTTCAAGGAGTCAACTCACCCCAATCTTGCCAAAGTCATTTGACAATAATGCGTCTTCCTTCTTTGCCTTGTTCACATCCACATTACTCCACGCTCGAATCCTAGGAAACGCACCCCACTCCATAGGTCGTTGGTTCAATCGATCAAGATAAAATATCTGTATTATAAATGAAGTTACTCATAACAATAAAACGGAATTACTCTGATAAATAAATGAGGTTACTTTTATAAAAAAAAAAGTGATATAATCTATTATGTATAATAAAATGGAGTTACTCATATGAACGTTGCATGGGTTACTAGCTCATATGAAAAAATGCGGTTACGATTGTGAACACTTGGAGTTACTCGTATGATTAGTTGAGGACTCGTATTAATAGTTGAGAATTACTTTTCTAAATGATTGTAATATAGCATGTCAACTACCATAACAATAATAATATATTATGTACAACGTATTGGCTTATTGCTAAAAACATGGTGCATCCACCACATACTTTTGCAAACCCATCACAGTAAAACAGTTTTGCAAAGGTTTCAATACAGTGAAATAAATGATCTAACAGCAACGTGCACCAATCATAGTCCATGGCTTCTCGGCTACAACCACTGCAGGAAGTAAATTTACATACATAGCATTCGTTGACATGTGGTGGGAAGAATAATATCATTCAACACCATCATCAAAAAGGCCTTCTTGTATCCTCCTTCACATGTCAACTCCCCAACTAAAACTTTTTTCATTGAACTAGGTTTTATCCCCCTCACTCCACAAGGGGTCGTGTAACCATACGTTTCCCACAACCTATTCACCTCTACACCTAATTAATTCACTACTATCATCGTCATCTTCAGCATACAAGGGAACTTCTTTCACCCCCACTGGGATGCCAAACACCCAATGCACTTGTGTCTTACTAATGGGGAATACTTTCCCATCAGGCGCATTGAAAGTCCTCCTTTTCACATCCACGCGTGTGCGTAACCAATAACAAAGTGTTCTTGGCAATCTTTTACCAACCAAAAACAATAAACCACTATATCCTATGTCCTTCTCCAGCTGAATTTTACGCTCATCAAACTGCTTCACAGTCTTTCCAAATGACTCCACACGACAAGATATATTACTTTCCTAAACAAAATTAAACTACTTATCAGTACATATTTAACATCGAACAACTCAAAATAAAACATTGAAATGGATAACATTTTACTATAAACCTTGTTCTTCTGCATTGAAAGTTGCGTCGCAACTACTTTCCCACTCCCCTTCAACCTCCCACCTTTGCTAAGGTCATTAACCTAAACCATCACTTATCTTATGTCAATCACATGCTATTTATTTTCTATACTTCATGTCCATTGCAATAAAAGACGCCATTACTTGATAAAATCTAGGATTCAAATCCTTACGCCGTCCTAATTTCCGAGGACTTCTCATAATCTGAATTCAAGTTCAATATGAAACTTTCTACGTATCATATAATACATAACGTGGATCACTTGTACATATAAGAACAATTACCTCTTCTTCCTAATCACCACTAAAAACTTCTTCCTCTTCAAATTGTTGACTACCGTCCAACTCAACCACCTTCTTTGATTTCACAAACACAATTACACTATCATTTAAAGTTATTAACAACAATTTTCACCAAAATGGGCTAAAATTTTAAACATCTCATACCTTTTGCTTTGCTTACGCCGAGCTATTAACAGACTACAAACCGTAACCAAGGTTTAACTATTATAATTCTAATTCAATATTTATCGTTTAGCAAATCTTATCAAATGATCAGTTTCTTTTACTACAACTAAATTGATTCTGATTTTGTTAATCACTCGGTTTCGTTTGTAACAAAAATTTACAAATTATCAATAATTACTTTAACTACTACTATTTCTCTCTTATTTAAACCAACATTAGAAGGAAATTTTCAACACTTACAAAATTCAAAGGGGTAGAATTACAAATTACACAAAAAATAAAACGCAATTTTTTTCGCAACCAATTCTCTCTACCATTTGCGGCTCCCAATTCTTCTTCAATATCAACGCCCAAAATTCATTCCTTCCTAAACTTAAAATTAAAAAAACCGGTTATCGAATTTTAGTTTTATGAGATGAAACAATCACTTGCCTAAATCGAAAATTTCGATATTTTTCAAAGAATTCAAACAAGGTAAAGGGTTTATACTTTATTGAGTTAAGAATAAGGGGTTACTTTTTGTGATATATGACAGTTATAGGTTGTACATCATAGAACTGATTTGTATTAGATCAGATGATTTAAGTGTGGGCCACCGCTTTGATCTGTTTTATTTCGGCTATATTAAGTGTGGGCCATCGCATTTTCACTTTTACCCCCAACTATTTTTATTTGCATTTGCATTTTCAGGGATGAGACTCCTATAAGCTCTTGGCCTCACTCAAGTAACAACTAGCAAATTATGCACGCGATGCGTGCCTATTTTTTTTTCAAACAGGGGTAAAAATGTTAACATTATACATTTTTTGGCTAAATTTAGTAGGTTAAGCCTCTATCACTTAACTCTTCTTTTATTAATTTTTTTACTTATTCTTTCTTTTAGGTTTTTAAAATTAAACTTGATGAACGATAAAAGAATGTTAAGTGAATTATTTAGGATTTCTTCTGTTGTATTAACATAGTCTTTTGTGTTAAATAAATCATTATTATACTTTGTTAATTGATTGAATTTCCCATTTTGATGTAATACTTGATTGTGTTTGTGAATTGATTGATAAGATATTTGATTGATGTAATATTCTTTTTTACTTTTTTTAGCATAAATGTACTAAATCTTATAGTCAATGTTTTTTTTGGTGTCTCAATTATAACTTGATTGCCTTCAACATTATTTAAGTTATTTTTTAATGCTATATTTGAGTTTGACTTTATTTTTCCCCTTTTTTTGGTAGCAATTGATTTACTAATGGGCAGTTAAGTAAATATATAGGGAAGACACCATAACTCCCCCTTTCCCTTATATAATAAAATTATATTTTTTAGTCACTAGATATAAATTGCCAAAACATGTGGTTACCAATGAGAATTTCCTTAATTATTACTAGCATTTTTTGCATGGTATGCGTGCGTGTCATATTAACGTTTCTTTTCTCAATTAGTTATTCATCAGCATTACAAAAAATTTCAATATAATGTAGCTTACTTACCAAAAATAAACTCTTTTATTACCAAAAAAAGTGTTACAATTTTTTTGTTTCGAACAGACATTTATAGTTATCTTTGATTTTTTTAATAAATTTTTCTTAAATCAATATTTCGTTGGTATTTTTAGTTATTTGTTCATCAACCATCATTATTCAAATATAGTATTGGGAGAAGGAAATATAAAGCAGAATAAAGCTTGTGCTCAAATATAGTGGAAGAATTTGTGTATTAGGTTCAATAGTTGAATATTAAAAAAGTGGAAGAGTTTGATTTATATAATAGAGATTACCGAAAAATAATCAACATTTAGGTTTTAAAATATTATCAGTATAATTATTAATATGAAATTCAAGTTATTATTTTTTCTTCTGATTGTGTCAATCAAGTTATATTGTCAATTTAATTTTTGATAAGAATTTCTCACACATATGTAAGAAGAGGAAATCATTTTCCTTAATTTAATATTTAATTGAAATTTCAAATTCAATTCCACTGTCAACTTGTTCAATATGTATGGCAAGTAGGAAAAAGAAAATATTATTTAATATATATGGTAATTTCAATTCATTAAAGGTAATATCAGACTTTTTGTAATGGGGACACCATCTCCCTCCCCCTTCACTTATATAATACTAGCCTTATATGCACGCTATGCGTGCGATAGTCGTTTTTATAGTATATATATGAAGAAAATCACATCCATCATAATATACAAAGATTATCAAAGTATAATTGAAAATGATAATAAGCTCAGTATTAGCTACCTAAGAAGACAACATTTAAGTAATTAGAAACACAATTCTCCCCTGTTAGAAATGTGTATAGTATATAAATATCAGTTTAGTTCTCAAACAGTTTCAGAACTAAAATTTTGTAAAGATTAGTAGAGATTCTGAAGAAAAATGTGGTAATGGCATATCTAAAGAGTTGAAAAAAATAGCAAATAGCCAACAATAAAAGTCTTAGTTACTTTATTTTTAACAATAATTAATTAGTGTTGATATTTATTCATTCAGGGGTATTTATTTTGGCCTTTAAGAACCCTTAATATAAGTAAATCATGTAAATATATCTCTCGCAAATATCAAACAAATATAGGACAAAATGTTTGTCACATTCCTTGTTAATTGTATTCCTCACACAAATAATGGAGATTAATAGTCCGCTCTCTGTACGTTGAGGGAATGATTAGTCCTTTTGATTGTTCCAAGGGTAATTGGTGTTATATGAATATGACTAATATTATTACTCTAAAGGAAAAAAGACTAAAAGCACTAAATTAGAAGAATCACTACAATTAACAAATACTCTAAAGCTCATATTGGGTAATGGGTACACTGGTATAGTGTAGTCATATTATTTGTTTAATAGTAGTGCTATGTGTTGCCGCCTCCTATTCCTTTCACTCCAACCATGTTCCTTCGTCTTCCCTTTCAACATCTCTTTCTCTCTCTCTCTCTCCTCTTTTAATATATTTTCTTAATCCCATTAATCCCCCAAAAAACACCTCATTCATCCAATGGATCATCATCAATCGTAAACATATGAACAACAAACCTCTCAATCCTAAAACCAAAGCTCTACCGTCTGATCATATCAGGTGGAGGAGGCGACCCTAAATCACCACCGTCCATTTGGTTAAAAATCCGACTTTTTTACGTCACCTTGCGCAATCAGATCACCTCACCCTCAAACACCATAGCGAAGAAATCGGAGTTACTCAATTACTCAATTAGTTATAAATTGTCACTCTCTGTTTCTCCTCCTCCTCATCTGTCTCTCTCTAATTTCGAGTTCAAGACTACAACCCGAATCCGTAGAAACTCAAAAACCCATTTCAAGAAATTGGACCACAAAATAACCTCAAATTAAACTCAACCGCTTGTTGTGCAAAATTTGGTTTCTTCCTTATTGTTCATACAAATAGTTTGCATTTGAAGTGTAGTGAGAAATACCTTTTTTTGTTTTCCTGGTTGAACTTGCTGCTCTTTATTGTCTATGGTGCTTCAACTTTCTTTGCATCCAAAATTGAAATAACAAAAAAGAAAAAATGTTGTGCAATGTTATAGAGTCTTGTTGTGCAAAATCATGACTTTTCACCAAAACTCATGCAAGTAACCTGCATATTTCAACAACAAAAGAACCAAACTTTAACATCTACATCAAAAAAACTCAACAACACAACAAAATTCCCAAATCTAAAAAACCACAAACCTCGACTTTAATTTTCTTCTCTCCAAATTTGGAGTTTGAAATTCAGAGTGTTGTGATGGACCCGTGAGCGATGGTGCGGTGGTGGTCTTAGTCAGTTCAGAGTGCAACTGCAAAGGAAACAGGAGAGAGACTAAGATAACACGGGAAAGACGCTAATTCAGAGTTAGGAATTCCTTTTTGAAAAACCGCCACTTATACACCACTCGAAGTTTTCAAAAAATTCGGTTTTGATATTGAGGAGGTTACTGATTTGAAAATCTTCATTTTTTTTTCCTTTTTTCCCCCCTTTTTCTTATTCTATTTGATGTAAATATGCTTAATTTGCTAGGGGTAAAATGGGGATTTTAATATTTTAGTGTCCCCCTCTAGTTGCCTTATATAATAGAGATAGATTTATCTGTCAAGACTAGATGCCTATCAGGCTATCACTAGAGATGGCAATGGGTCATGGACCCGACCCAGACCCGCCAAGACCCGATCCATTTATATGGGTCTGGGTCTAGACTTTTTAAACCCAACGGGTCTGGGACGGGTCTGAGTCTTTGAGAGCCTAAATCGAGTATGGGTTCGGGTCCACATATGCCAGACCCGGTCCAGTAGACCCATATATATATATATATACAAATTTAATTTTACCTAAACTCTAAGGTTTTATGAGTTGTGATTTTGTGAACTCGTTAGTGTTATGACTCCATTTAAGACTTGTAACTTAGTAAGTTGTAACATTTTAAGATTTTATGAGTTATTTTTTAAAATTTTGTTTAGATAACTGTAGCCGTATTTTTATTCACCTACACGGGATGAGCGCGTATTTGACTAGCTCATTGTAAAGGTTTTTTTTGAAAAGCGTTTTGAAATAGAGAGAAGTCGACAACAAATCTTTAAAGAAAAACTCATAAACCTAATTGGATATTGGGAAATCACAGGGACAACTTAGGGACTTATCTAATGTAGATTTTCCCGTCATGACTTCATGAATGGTCAATGAACCATAGATTGAGTTCGGGGGTGAGAGTACGAATAAGATGAGAATCAAATTCGGCCGTTGATGACCTCTACTTATTATCGATTTATGTCAGATGTTATACAATTAAATAACCAAGCAACAATTTAATGCAATGTCTAATTAATCTATATCGGTTCATTAAACAAACAAAATACTAATTTTTGGTGGCGTGTTATTATGCCATCAAATTACTGGGATGCTAATCAGATTGTCCAATTATCTTATTAGGCATTATAACAGTTATTTAGGTTTTTGACTTGCAATAATAATCATGTGAGGTGATGAAAGCATTAAAACATACAACCATGCATAGAAATAATAGAGAAATAAATAAAAAGAGAAGATTTAGGATTAGAATGTACAGAATAGCGTTAATTCCTTCAAGATCTACATTGTGACAAGTAAATTGTTAGTAAAAAAAGAATTAAATTGGAATTAACCGTCAGGAATTATATCTTTGTCGCCTGGGTCTTATGCAACGATCTTCAGGATGAGCAATCTTGAAGCTTGAAATATGAAATCCGAAGGTATGAATGTGTTTGAATGTGAGTTTGAGTGTTTGAACATGAGTTTGAGTGTTTGAGAGTATGTGTAGAAGTCGTAGGAAAGTATTGTGAAAAGTCGTTCGAAGAAACGAGGTATTTATAGGCAAAGAAAACCGAAAATGAATCGAAAACATAAAATAAAAACCGTGCGCCCGGGAGCAACGCTTGCGTTTGACGCACAACCAAGGCGCCGCACGCACTGTTTTTAAGATTCTTTTTTATCCTTTGATAAAATCTATCATTTGAAATCCGAAATCAGCTATGTTTAGGAAAAAAAATCTGATTTTCGAAATATTAATTATCAAGAATAATTAATATTAAAATATTAAAAAAATACAATTAATTATCAGAAATAATTAATTGGACTTGGATTGTTTTAAAACCAATAAATAGACTTTATATTTTCGAAATGCTTTTGGCCTTAGCTTGTTCGAAGTGCTTCTTCCTTTGGAATGGACCAAATTAAGACGACAGATGTTTCATCATTGAAGACTTCAATGAGGAGACACGATTTTGTGTCTACAATAATGCTTTACACATGGATGCAAAACCTATATATTAGGGAGAAGTAAAAAAACTTATATGGACCCTGGTCCACACTAAATTAGTGTGAGCCATCGCTAATTCATGTGATTTATGAAAAAGGTCACTATATAAAAAAAACATATAAAAGATGAGTAGATATAAATTGTAAAGTTTGACTATTTGAAAAAAAAGAAGGTTATTATTTCACAAAGTGAAAATTTTATTATGATAAACTAATATAAGAAAGAGTGACTATATTAAACAAAACAAATACTATGGTAGATAATAACTATATAAGATATTAACTTTAGATTTTAAAAGGTTACTATATGAAAAAAAGTATACTACGTTAAACAAGCTTGGCCCATTCAATAATATTATTAGCGACTGCGTCCACGCAAGACTAACTCTAGGGAGAAACAATTTATATAGATTCAAAAATGTGATGAAAACCAAAAACTAAGGGACCCATTTAGGATGCGTGGACCAGCTAGACCCAGCAGATATAAGTCTGGGTCTAAAAATTCTAGACCATATGGTCTAGGGCAGGCCTGTATCTGTAAAAAAATAAACGGGGCTGGATCCAGATGGACCCGATCCATAGTCGACCCAACACATTGCCATCTCTAGCTATCACCCCTTATCGAGACTGTCTACCCGCCGCCTAAGCTAATGCGGTTAAACCCAGGAGTCAAGATCAACCTAAAATTAAAATTTACGAAAGAATAACGCGGGAAGATCAGCGTTAGAAGAACGCTGAAGAGCGAGAAAACTCGTTAGAAATGATTATTTCCTGCTTAATCTTCAAGCTAACTTCTTTCATTTCCCCTCTATATAATTGGATTCTGCACAGAAAATTTGTTGCATTGATCATACCTTATTGAAGATTCTCACGAAGGTTTTTTCAACCTTAATTGATGGCGGGAGGTAAACTATATTTTTATCTTATATTATAAAGTTTATAGCATCTAAATTCTTCAGTTGTTTTGTTCGGTAATTGTTAAGTTCCACTTTTCGTGATTTTAGGGTTTGGATTTTTGTTATTATGCTGTGAATTTGGTTTTAAAGTGTTTATTTGAGAATTTTTTTTTCTTATATTATGAAGTTTATAGCATCTAAATTTTCAGTTGTTTTGTTCGGTAATTGTTAAGTTCCAGTTTTCGTGATTTTAGAGTTTGAATTTTTCTTGATTATGCTTAAATTTGGTTTTAAAGTGTTTAGTTCAGAAATTATGAAACGAGATGATTTCATGTGATTTAGCTGAGAAATTTGTGATTAGCAATCTAAATCCCAGCAACAAAAAAAAATGAATAATATGAAAATTTTAAAAATAGGAAAAATTGATTTAAGCAGTCCCAACTATGGGCGTCCTGACAAAAACAGTCCCAACTATCGTTTTCTATTGTTCAGTCCCAACTTTAACCCCCCTTACACCGTGTTTATGGATATAAGAACTTCTGTTTGAATGGCCTTAATATGATTTAAGCTCTAATTATCCATTGCACCGTGTTTAAGTTGGTTCGTTTGGGACGTCACAAGAATTTGGAAATGGTAGCAATTCGAGTAATCTGTTTCCTTCTAATGCAATGGGGACTACGAATTTGCCAAGTTTGCCGACCAATGGGTCAGGTTTTGGGGGTAGTGCGTCCAATATATATGGAGCATCATTGTCGTCTTCAATAGTTTCATCCCCAATATTCAATGGTAAGTGCAGGGATATCTATGTTTGGCTTTTTTCAATATAACTGTGTGGATTATATCAATCCTAGGATGTATTTTTATTGACTTGTTAATAAATTTGTATATTGTTCTTTTGTAAGAGATCTTCTATCCCTTTGGAAAAAGCACCAAAAATGTCTGAATTTGTCCTTTTTTATGTATAGTTAATTTGTGTATATTATTGATGCTCTCTTTTGCTTCCATGTACCAGGGTTTGGACAAAAATTTGGTACAACCGACTCAAGTCATAATTCGTTTGCTCGTAATACATTTGGTGATACTAGCAATGCATGTCACATTCCATTTATGACTAATACGGTTGGGACTATTACATCCCCATGTTACTTCAGCCAGGGTTCAACTTTTGGTGGAAGTTCTTCTGGTGTACTTGGAGCCCCATCGTCTTCTTCATTGGCTTCTTCTCTATCCTTCAGTAAGTGCTTGGTGATTTATGTTGGGGTTTCTCCAGCGTAGTGTTTAGGATTCTTTGTTTTGTTATAGTAAATTTTAATTATCTTTTTTTATGAGTATTTTTCTATGAAAACTATTATCTACACGTGGCGAAAAAAATTCTGAACTTATCTATAATGTTTCAAGTTATTGTTAATCCATGACTCCTGGTTAGTTTTTGCTTTTCTATTTACTTTCATGTGCCTAAATTTGGACAAACAGCTGCTTCGTTTGGATCATCTTTAATGTATGGGATTACTAACTTTGGTAGTCATGATCTATTTGATTCTACTACCTCAAAGGGAGCGATTGGAGACCATCATCATCATGTGGCTTCTTCATCAACCTTCGTTAAAGGAAATTTTGTTTCGTTTAATTTATTGTGTTATTTTTATAAAACATCTAGGCTTTTTTTATTTATTTATTTATTTTTATATCCACCAGAATTGATTTACATTTCAGTAGTTAGTGTGTTTATGCCATTGTTCATGTTTATGAACTAAGAAATCTTTTATATGCATTTGGTCCTTAGTTACTAAAGCAATGCATAAATATTCATTGAGCTCTCATTAACTGTCTTGTTCTTATGAAATTTTTTCTGATATTTATGTTCTTTTTCATTTTGATTTGACAGTGTTTGGACAAGGTTCTGGTTCCTCTGCATTGTCATCGATATTTGGGAATACGACAAATGCAGGTCGTAATCCATTTGCTTCTAAAACAGTAGAGAGCAGTGTTACCTAATTCCCTAATTCCCCCGCGAATTGCGAATTGAGAAAAGCGAATTATGGTCGGTTTTGGTTCATTTTTGGCCCATTTTGGGCGAATTGGCGAATTCAAAAGGCGAATTAGATAGCGAATTAGGTAACACTGGTAGAGAGTGTAACTGTCCCAAGTTCCTCGAAAGAGAGCTTACCTTTTGGTGGAACTTCATTTGGAGTAATTGGAGCTTCATCATCTTCGTTTCTGACTTCTTCTGCCACCTGCAGTAAGTGTAACGTCTTCTACTTTCAGTTTTATCTTTCCCCATGATATGATTGCCAAGCCAAAGGTGCTTAGAAATCAATGAGAAACGCTTACTTAGATGTAATTGACTCTAAGTACCAAAACAAGAACACCAAGAACGGATTTTTCGTTGTTAAAAGATCAATCCTGAACTCTCAACAATGAATTTAAACACATTCAAATCACTCTGGAACACTAATCAATACTCACTCCTGAATATTAATTAATGGCCGAATAAAGCTTATGAAATCATTCACAAACAATAATAAAAGGTTTATGTAAAAGTCACTCTAACTCTTTATTAATGTCGAGCTAGACTTTAAATAGGCGGTTACAAAATCTTAAAGCAACTAAAATAGTTAAGATAACTACAAGCATTAAAAGATAAACATAAGTAACTAACTATACTTGCGCGAAAAGTAATATAAACAAACAACCAATACTTGCGTGCTAAGCAATACTAACAACGATCCTTATGCTTCTTCTTAGGGGTGTTAACGACCCAATCCTGCTCGTGAACTATTCGAGCTCGGCTTGATCAAAGATCGGCTCGAGGTGGCTCGAGTCGAGCTCGAGTTCGGCTCGGTATGCTAACGAGCCGAGCCTGAGCTAGCCTTGGCTCGGCTCGAAAGCTCGTGAATAGGCTCGAAAATTCTTTAAATAAGAATTTTTATGTAAAATATCAAGTGTCCCACATTGGTTTATAGTGTAAACAATAGCCTCTTTTTTCTTTAGAAAATGCTACTACCCTAGTTATACTTATGGTTTATTCTTTACAAAATGTAAACCTTTGTTTTATATAATGTGAAAGGCTAATTCATAAAGTCCCACATTGGTGGGAGAATGACATAAAGTTTTTGTTCTCTATAAAATACTACTCTCAATATCCAACTCAAGGTATATGGAGCGGCTCGAGTTCAAGTCGAGGCTTGAGTCGAGCCGAGCTTGTATTCGGCAATCTCAAGCTCAAGTCGAGCCTAGAGCCTAACCGAGCTCGTATTCAATTTTCTCAAGCTCGAGCCGAGCCAGGCTTTGCCCATTTTCGAGCCGAGTCGAGCCTGTTGGGTCAGCTCGTTGAAACTCCTACGTTCTTCTACTCTAATTAGGAATCCTATGGTGCTTAAAGTAAGAAAAACCTCTCGTAAGTAGGAAAGTAAAAACTTACAAGCAAAAGAATTCTAAAACAACTAAATTACTAGATCACATAGAACTCCTAACAGAACTAGGAAACTATGCAATGAAGAGTCCTAACAGAACTAGGACTTGTAACAAGCGAGCCATCAACGAGCCTTTTAGTTTACTTCTTCTTCAAGCCAAGTAACCAAAGTGACAAAAGCTTGATGTTGAGCCATAAGATTGAACCCCATGCTTTCCAATATCAACGTGACCGGTTCATCTAGTATAAGTGCCTTTGAATCCGCGTCACGCCACTCCTTTTTTTTTGTCTTTTTGAGTGTCCGTGTGTCCTACAGTCCTACTCTGAAGAGCAATGTCTAGAGAGGGTAAACACTTTCTAGCTCACCAATTCATTTAATCCAATTACTTCTATATTTTGAACTGGTTGGTGAGGATCTCATGAATTGATAATTCATGGTTACATGATCCTTTTGCTCAATGTTGTTACAGTATGTCATATTTTACTAATACCAATTTTAGTATTGGTTGATGTATGAGAAGATTTCTTTATTTTACTGATAATTGATGGGTTACATGATCCAAGTTGATATGATGCATGGAGTGTGGATGTTGATTGATGTATGAGATTGTAGTTGGCACAACCAAGAGAGTTCATATTACTTGACTTAAGCCAGAATGCATTAGATACATATATGTTTTCTGAGTATGCAAAGGTATATATAAGACAAATAGGAGTAAGAAAAAGGAATTGCAATTGAATCATCTTGAAAATAATTAATCACCCCATTGTTGCTCGAGTATGGTCCTGTCATGTAGAGTAATAGAGTTAGCATCATATTGCACATAGCGAAGATTAAACTGCGGGTATAACGAAATGGTAAATCTTTTCTTTCCAAGGAAAAGATGTGGGTTCGATTCCCGCTATCCGCTTAAGAATTTCACAGAAGTTTTATTGTTGAAATAGTAATGGTATGCCCATATATGTGATAATATTGTATAATTTCTGAGTTCTGTTTTCAATCTGTCAGTTTCACCGGGTCTTTTGCATTACTGTATCCAGATTACACAGAAGTTTCCTCATGAGAATTGCATCAAATTCTAATCCCGCAGGTCTCTGAAAAAAGACCTCTGCATTTCAGAAGAGGTGGATACATACTTTTAGTAGTCTTCTTTTTGTGGTTTATAAATTATTTTACTTTACAAAAGGGCATATAGTATGAATCGATGAGGCAAGAGCATTAATCCCCATGTCTAAACTAGAGCCAGTGTACCCTCTAGGAAGTTGAAGATTCTACTTTTGATCTTATGTTAGAGAGGCTATAAATGCTTCTTATATATGCGGTTACAAAAGTACATCAATGAGGTAAACAGTGTCGCGGAGCAATATTCCTAAAATTATGAGGTCTGTTGCATCAATTTAGGTATGTGTTAGATACTTCATATATCTCCCCGTAGCAGCAGTAGTACCAACATGGCTCTAGCAGCTTCAAATAGCGACTGTGTAAATCACACATTGTGACACTTTAATTCAACAACTCTGCAGGCTAGCAGCTGCTTTGTAGGTAGCAATGCCTAGATAACTCTAGTGTTCCCCTTTACCTGCTTTAGCTGCTAGGCTCGAAGGTTGAAGCAAAATTTTTCTTTCAGCCTATCACCTCTTGACTCGATGCTACATCAATTTTCTTTTACGTCTGACCATTTCAAGTTTTTCTCTAAAACATCTTGAGTGTACGCCTTTATGGGAGATGTAAGAGTAGAAACTTTGACTAGTAGGGATCTTAAAGTATGAAGTTTTCTCTAGCAGAGGTTCTTAAGGTGATCAGTGACCACTTCATTGGAGAGTGCTTTGCCATCGAGGATTTTGCCTGCTGAGCTTTTCTTCTTTGCATTGCTGCTTTTGGTATATAGATTGTGTTTTACTCGTCTTCTGCCTCATCCCCTTGCAATATAAAGACAAACCTTTTTTTATTAGTCTTTTCCTCGTATGGGTTAGAAAAGTTTTTGTTCTGGTTTGAACTTATGCATATGGCGCACTGACCTTTCTGCTGGGTTTCAGTGAATCTGTTCATCTGCTGATAAATCAGCATGCAAGTGGTAAGCAATGTTGTACCCCAGCTTTTAAAATTGGTTAATCGGTAACGATACATGGACTTGATGCCCCGCCAAAGAAAGAGACTCAAGTTCTAGTAGTCCTGCTAAATGGTGATTCAACATAGATTCCACGTCTTGGAACCAAGCCAATTTTGGAGCAGCTTATTGTAATAGATTGGTTTAGGGGAGGGGTAATATGGGTAGTACAATATAATTAGGTTGGCTTGGGGAGTAAGTAAGTAAGTTAGCTCTATAAATATAGGGGATTATAGATAGGAAAGGGGTATCAAGAAAATATTGGAGGATTTAGTAGTTTAGTTTTGGGAGAGAAACAAGCCTCTCAAAGGCTTGGTACTATCTTTATTTTACTGTTAATTTCCAGATTCTTAATCAAATATCAGTTTTAGTCATTACTCTTCTTTAATCAGCTTTGAGGTATCAATTTACTACAGATGGTATAAGAGCAGTTCGATTCAGAGAGATTAACTTGTGATTTTCGAGTTTTTTTAAAAAAAAAACTTCTGCCACGGAAGTTGATGGAATCTGGGTCTGGACATAAAGGAGATCGGAAAAGATTTCGCAAATAAATAGATGAGATCATGAGATGAAGTTGTAATAAACTTCAAAAGGATCTAGAGAAGATAATATATCGGTGAAGCCTTTTCTCCAATCCAACGAGAGTTGAAGTTACTTCGAGAGGAGCTTGAAGAAGAAGAAAATCAGGCAGTGGTTGTAGCAGAAAAGGAGTAATGACTAAAACTATATTTGATTAAGAATCTGGAAATTACCAAAACTAAACTACTAAATCCTCCAATATTTTCTTGATACCCCTTTCCTATACTAATCCCCTATATCTATAGAGCTATCTTACTTAACTCCCCAAACCAAGCTAATTATATTGTACTATCCATATTACCCCTCCCCTAAACCAATCTCTCACACATTCACACTTCTACGTGGATGTATTGATTTGTATTTATTATCCTGTACAAACAATGTAATCAATTTCAGGCATCATTATAACATCAATGAATTTTCTCATTTTATCCCTTTAGGATTTGGGGATACACCAGTAGGAGCTTCTGGATCATCTGCAGTGGTTAGGCTTACTGCCTTACTAGTAATAAAAGTAACAATGCTGTTGCTTTTATGCCATTTGAAGGTGCACAAAAGCTTCACAGCCTACAGGGTCAAGTTTTGCGCCAACTTGGAATGTCTTTGGAACAACGCATGTTTATCCGACTTCCGGTTCTAGTTCTGCAGCTCTCCCATCATTGCCTGCAGATGAGTATAATAAATTTGGATTACCAAATTTGGTATCTGCTTTATTTTTTCTGTCGTGGTATCAATACTCTACTCTTGAACTATGGAACTCCTGCACATATGTTGGCTCTTTAGCTTCCATTTCGTGCTTCATCTAATGGGAGTAAATATAAATCAATTATAGCAATCACCTCGAGTACCATATCAAGAATTAGATAACTTCTGAAGTTAAATGTTGTGACTTTTGAGGGTCTTTTCTTGTGACTAACTGACGTTGTGAACTAATTAATGGCAAGTGATTGGATAAAATGTGGATGCGAAACTTGAGGTGGAATTTTGTGATTATTCAGAGACTTGTGATTAGCATGAGTAGTCCAGTTATCTGGCATAACCAGTATTTGGCTAAAAGCTTAAGAAACCTGAATAATAAGGCATCTATGCTGATAATGCAAACTGAAAACCTGCTAAGAACATTATTATGAGTGTTTGTACATCATGCTTTCTAGTATATATCTAACCTATTTAATGGATATTTGGATACACTTTTTATTATCATTTAACACTTTTATGCTGGGGTTATGAGGCAATAAAGTTCTCCCACAAAAGAATTGAGTATGCAGGGAACTTCAGGAGACACTTTTCACATTGTGAAGTATCATAGGATGGTAGAAGTGTAGAAATTCTTTGGCTAATTAAAGTTTCCCTGTAACGATCAATCTCTGAATAAGTAGGAAACACAAATCATAGTTCACTCTTCTTCTCATATATATACTAGTGAAGTATTGTACGAATTCTTAGTATACCAATGCATGTGTGCACCCACAAGAACAGAAAGGCAAAAGAAAAAAAGGTACGATACAATCAAGAGTTATAAAGTAAACAAAGTACTCTTTCTTTTATGTGTTTGTCTTTACCTTCTTTCATGTTGTTGGGTTGCAATTCTGTATCCTCATATATCTTCTTTTTTTGGTCTTGCTGGCTTAGGAACAAATGAACCTGCTTCTCTATTTGGACCATTTAGTTTTGGCTCCGAAAGAATCACTTTCAATTCAAAATCTGTTACTGGCAGTGATCATCCATTGCAACCAAACTCGCAACCTGTACAAATGCAGACTATTGCTGGTAATATTTTTTTTCTTATACTAGTTTCCTGTCACAGTAATGTGCTGGCATAAAATTTTTAAACTGCTTCTAACCGATGTAGGTTTGATGCAACCTTTTTGTGGTCAAAATGCAGGAAGTAGAACTAACTCATATAAGCCTACTATTGTGAAAGAAGATTTGAAGAGTTGCAAACTGATTTCAATATCAGCCATGCCTTCTTATGAAAGTAAAACCCATGAAGAATTGAGATGGGAAGGCTATAAGCTGAAGTCTGGAGGTATGCATGTGCTTGATTTATTATAAGTTTATTTTACCTTTTGTTTTCTTCTCCATACCCTCATCAGGTGCTTCTTTAGAACTCCATTGATAATATAATAATCGAAATTTTTTGTGTTTTATTTCTGCTTCAGGTCAATGGAATTTAATCAGTAACCAACTTAACACAAAGAAGTCAGGCTTCTTTCTTCCTTCAACAAGTTCATTGGCCCCCCTAAGTCGACCCTGTATTTCTCCAGCATTCTTTACAAATATGAATACACCTATATTCCCAGTACCCTGCCTTTCTAGTTCAGATTCATCACCAATATTTTCTACATTGCACACAAAAACATCTGCTTTGGATTCTTCAAAATCAACCTCTTCTGTTCTGCCACAAGGTCCCAGTGTACCTTTAACTGTAGGATCAGGATCATTACGAAGCTGCTCTTATCCAAGTAATCATTTATTACATAATCCTCAGTCTCCTAGTCAATCTTTAGGAGTGTGGCCAAGTCACTACACCTAATTTCCTAGTAACTGAGTCACCATCTACTGGATCTGGACGTGACCAAGTCACTGCAAGTAGTCCTGCCTTTCCACCAACAATACCTTGTGCACACAATGGAAATTTGATGTCCCATATGAATGTAAGTAATTCTCTGTTTCTTGTTGAACCCTTTACCTCTACTATCTTTTAGCTCTTCAGGCACTTTTCATCTTGCTCAAATTCAAATACATAATTTCTCTGTCTGTTGGACTATGTTATAGTCTTTTGCTTATAAGTCATAATTGTCTCTTTGATATCTTTATTCATCAACTGTAAGATTCAATTCTTTAATTTGATCGCATTCTGAATCTTTCTTTTTCTTCCCTCACCAGTCAACACCATCACCCTTTACAACACCTCCTATATCAGCAGGTATTCTGGAAAGTTTTTTTACTCACTTTGTAAAATATTATTTTTGGTCTATGTGTGAAACATTGCCACTTATATATTATATTAGTAATTTCTATTTCTTGCATAAAGTTTGAATGTTTTGTGCTATGTTCTTGGTACATATAGGGAAAAATGCTGGTGTTCCACTAGATGTTGGTCAACCTCAGCCTAGTCTTCAAGAACAGTAAGCTCATACATTACTTTCATATCTTTACTAGTTCTTTTTTTTCCTGGTGCAAACTTACTTGTCTTTCATGCTTCATGGTGTATGTGGTTAAATGGCTGACAACCCACAAAATGGTGACTATCATCTAATTTGCGTGTCTGCAGGTCGTCTGCCACAGTCAAGGTCCTGGAAAGCATTATAGCGGTTAAAGATCCTTTTGGATCTGAACATACAATCACTCAACCACCAATAGGTCACTCTGCCTGTTCATTGGTTCAACATGGAATTATTAGCATACATGTGAGTTCTGTCACACCAATTCAATGATACAATGTAACATCTGACTCCCTGCATTCTTTCCCCCTCCCTTTCAACTTTCCTTGCAAACATCAAGGAAGCTAGTCAATCCTTATCTCGAGCTCTCTTTCTTTTTTTTTCTTTTATATCTTTATATTTTGGACTGTTCAAATAGATATACACCATCCACCTAGTACTTTTCTACATTTTGTCAAATTATAAATAGATGGACGAAAGTATGCTGGAAAGTGATTGACAATATGAATATATCTGCTGCCAGACCTGGAAACTTTATAAGGCAACTGTTTGTGAAAATAAATAACAGTTTTTATCCTGTATAAAGATAAGAGATGTCTAGGAAACTCTGTGCGGTACATCCAAGATGAAAACTGTGTGAAAATTATGATGTCATGTAACAACAAAAACATTCTGATTTTTGGAGCTTCGAAATGTGCTAGTTATTGCTTAAACAGGTTTATGAGTTTAGTGCAATTAATTATGGATGTTTAAACAGGTTTATGAGTCTAGTGCAATGAATTATGGATGTTTAAGCTTCTAGTTATCTAGCATTTGTTTTCCTCTATAGCAGTCTCACGAGCTTCATCCTCATGCCAATTAGGTGCCTGATAAACCTGCAAGAACCAGAGTTTCATCTTTTCTTACATCAAGGCACCAGTCACTCAAGCCGTTGACAGTAAATGTGAGAAGATATCACCCTAGAAGTGATGGGCCAAAGGTGAGATTTTAAAATGCTTTTGAATTGAAGGTACTTCTCTTTTCTCTTTCACTATCAAAATATTAATTTTCCACTGCTTGTCCGATTTAGGTGCCCTTCTTCAATCTGGCTGAAGAAATAAAAGATACTAGCAAGGCATATATAGTTCCAAGGGAGAATCCCAGGTCTGTGTTTGCTGCTTCTGCTGAGCTGAGCCATGTCAGTACCTCCAAAGAAGAGACATGTTCATTGAAGCATGCATCTGCTGTGGAATACGAAGATGGTAAGTCATTAATTATTTTGGTCGTTTTGCTTGGTGCTTGCTCAATAAATTACCGCTATTTGCCTATTTGAATCTTAATAGCGTTCTCTTTCCTGAGCTTTCACTAGTTTCTCTCTTCCCTGTTTCCCAGGGACACTGTTCTGAAATTTTTGATACATTGCCACTATACATACAGAAAAGGTATAAAGAGGATTAAGATTAAATCAGAAACTACCTATAAGATGGACCCATTGGAATGGGAAGGCTAATTCCAAAGAAGAGGAAAGCAAATTTGTAAATTAAACCAAAATAGAAGATAATCAGGAACCATGCAGGGTTTTCTTTTCTCAAGTCAGTTCTTGATCATGATTTGTTGGGATCATTTAGGGTACGTTTTTGGTGGATTTGTGGACTGGGATTAAGGGTTTGTACATTTTTTCCCGCTTTAAATTTCTTTTGCTTTTATTTTTGGGGGGAGGGGGTAATATATACTTCCTCCGTTCTTTTTCTATTGTAACTATTGAATTTTCACGCTTGTAAATGCACAACTTTAACTGTTAATAGCTTTAATTACTTTTTAGTAAAAATTATACAAATTTGATATTTTGAAAGTATATATCGAGACGAATCTAACAAAACCCCTCACATGACTGTATCTTTCCTCACGTAAAAATCACAATAGATAGTTAAAGGATGGTGAGTGAATAGTGTAAAAAAACTTCTTGTTGTTGCAATAGAAAGAGAACGGAGGAAGTATATGTTAACATTAACATTAATATCTTTGCAACTTCTCCAATTGACATATTTGGGGTGCTTTCAACGTCATGGTCGCCCTTTGCCTTTATAGATAATATGAGGGTATTTCCATTTAAAATTTTAGAAGTATCATTTTCTATATGCAACTGGATGCAATTTCTCGATTTTTTTTTTCTGTTTCTCCATTAATGTCTTGTTGTGTTCGTACCTCATGAACCTGGAGATACTAAGTTTTATATTGCTCCTTTGTTTTCATTTTCCAATATGTTTGTTGTCTATATAGTTACAACTAGCCTTATATATCTAAATTAGTGATTCATTTTCCCTACATTTTTAGGTAGAGACGATGCTATGAAGGACCATATTAGCAACTCCACACCCAACTCTCTCAAAGATAATTTTGCTGAAGCTGATAACAACGCAGAACATATTAAAAAGTTATTGATGCCGAAGCTCCAACGCCCTGACTATTACACGGAACCCAGCATTGAGAAGTTAGCATCAATTGAAAGCTCTAATCAAGGATTTTGCTGTCGTATCAAGGACTTTATGGTAGGCCGAGAAGGCTATGGTTGGGTGAAGTTTTACGGGGAGACAGATGTACGTGGACTCGATCTTGACTCAATCATTCACTTCAATAACCGAGAGGTGATAGTGTACGCTGTTGCTAGTGAGAAGCCTCCAGTTGGAGAAGGCCTCAATAAGGCTGCTGAAGTTACTCTCCTGAACATTAAATGCATTGACAAGACCGGAAAACAGTATACTAGCGGGAAGATAGTTGACAAATACATTGAGAAGCTGAAGAAGTTGGCTGAAAAGCAGGGTGCTGAGTTTGTATCCTACAAACCGGTTAAAGGCGAGTGGAGGTTTAGCGTGCAGCATTTTTAGCCTGAGTATTGGCCACTGACGAGCCTACTGGATCAGAGATGATTGGGTTGCAGATGAGTCTAATACACGACTACACGAGTAGATTTTCTTAGTTTCAGAAGTTCAGGTTGAGTAAATTAATTGGTTGTTTAAAGGTTAAGCAATGATGTATAGTCTGCGGTTCCTTCAGTTTGTTGTTTGGCGGTACTTTTTTTTTCCGGAGTTTTCACCAACTACTACTGAGGTTTTTCGAAATTCATGAGGTACCTCTGCAGTTTCAAAAATTCATCGGGTATCCCTTAAGTTTGCATATAATGTACACCCTTAATAACTTACTGGTGTTAGCTCATTTAACTTAAATGACCTGAAATCACTTAAAGCCCAACCTAATTTGTCTAATCCACACTATGCCAACACTATCCTTTCATAGTGATATAAATTGTCTTTTCTGCTGTCAAAATAAATTTAATAGTGTGGCCCAAGTACATCATCTTAGGCAATTTTGTCTGCTTTTCAAAGACTTTGCTGGGCATAATGTGAACTATTAGGGGAATTAGGATAGAGGTCAACTGATTTTGGGTCATTGAAGTTAACAAAATGAACATCAGTAAGTTATTAAGGGTATATGGTACATTATATCTAAACCTAAGGGTATCTGATGAATTTTTGAAACTGAAGGGTACCTCATGTATTTTGTAAAACCTCATGATACATGGTAAAAAATCTGTTTTTTTTTTTTTGTTGTTTAAAGCTATGACTGTAATAAATTTGAGTTTTATCTTATTAGTATAATAATCTATGTGAATATCTAATCTTCTATATCATGTAGTATTATGTTCCTATCCTATCGTACTTTCTCCGCTCCAAAAAGAAAGCAATATTTAAGTTTTCACGGTCTCCAATGTATTTATCTGACCATAGATATCTTGAATTATGTATTAATGAAAATCATAAAAAAAAAATTTGAAACTACACATTGACATAAATTTAACAAGATCTTATATAACATTATAGTAGTGGGAGTTTGTAGTGAAATTTGATTCTAAATTGCAAGCGTTGCACAGACTTGCACTCTTTTTGGAGCAGAGGAAATATCATATAATAACTACCAAGTAATACTTGGTCTAGTGGTAAGGTTTGTGTCCCCTCTTCTCCCACCCCTTCTCCCCCCACTTTCAAGAGGTATGGTTTGTGTCTGCACAAGTTATTTTGGACGATGAAAATTTAAAATTTGATTTTAAATAAACAATATTTATACTATGTGAATTAAGAAATTGAAATATAGTTATAAAATCTATAAAGATATAATTTTTTTTATGAACTTTCATATTAACATTTTCATGCATAGTGCATATAAGAATAGAACTACAATATTTCAAGAAATACGAATCTACGACTAGGAGTATAATATTTATACAATAATGACATATTTGAGTTTTGACAAGAATCGTGAGGCTTAAGATAGTCCTAGATAACCTAGAACAATTAGGAAACCTCTGAAACCTTTCCATAAAACCTTAAGATACTAACACATAAGTATATTAGAAGATACAATAAGTCTTGTGTGAGGCCAGTCACACAGTGTGGCCACATATGTTTATAAGTGTTCATTTATTTAATTACTAGCTTTCTAAGCACGCGATGCATGCGACGACAATTTTTTCATTGTGATATTTCGTAATGTCGAGTAGCTAGTTTTACATGCCTAATACATACATCGACAACTCATTGTAATAGTTTAAGTTGACAGTTTTTTCAATAAAATCTCTGTTTTGTTCAACTTATTAGAAGTTATTTTCAGCAAAAATAAGTTTAGATCAGTTCTTGATCTGACCTTATTATCATCTATGTAATTGACTTACACAAATTGAAATTATATAAACCCATTAAAATGATCATTTCTTTACATGACTATAATGTTGTGGAAGTATATTGCTTATTTTTTATTTTTACAATTTTTCCTTTTGATGGAAGATTTTGATATTCTTAAGGTAGTGTTTGGGAATAAGTATTGATTTGAAATAATGGAATTTAAATGTGGAATTTGAAATGTGAAATTTCAATTCCAAATCTAGTGTTTGAAAACACTAAAATTTGAATTTTGGCATTTCAAATTCTAGAAGAAAGATGTTGCAGAATTGTGGAGCCATTAAAATCAAGCTGGTATATGACCATTAGAAACTGAGGAGAGAGAGAGAGGGGTGGGGAGGAAAGAAGGAAGCTCGAGTAAAATGAATGCTCACGGCCCACGCTGAGTATTTCAAATACCTTGTCCTCAGATTGAATTTGAAATTCCTTACAATGAACTGGTTTTTTAAATGGCATGGATTTGGGCCAAATGCAAATCCAAATTCTTGAGATTACCAAACATGTCATTTGATCCAATTCCAGAATTTCAAATGAAATCTTAATTTCCAAACGGGCCATAAATGAATTTGTTATCTTTGTTTTTTTTGTAAACTTTTTTAGTCTTTCCTTTTTTTAACCTAAAATTTTAAGTTATTCTAATTGTAGTTTTTAAAAATGGCAAATATTGGGATTGATTGATTACCCATCATTATTTTAAAAATTTAAACCAAATTGATGTAATTAAAAAAGTAAGGGTAAAATAGTCATTTAATATGAGGACACCATGCCTCCCCCCTTCACTTATATAATAGAGATACGAGTAATATTATTTACTCTTAAGTGTAACCTTATTTTGTATATATGAATAACCCAATTCATTCATACTTGTAAAATTATTTAATCTAGAAAAAGTAACCCCAGTTGTTCGTTTGAGTAACCCCTTCTTTTGTTCTAATTATTACAAAGAGTAACCTCCACTTGCTTATAGGAGTAACCCCATTCGTTAACCCCATTCACCGTAACCCCCGATACTTATGGACTGGCCACACCATCAACTAATGGTACGGTATAGCTGGCCACGTATAAGATTGTGTTGAAGATATTAGTCTCGTAAAAAAACATTATATATATATATATATATATATATATATATATATAATTCTAACATAATTTTTATTTTGTTTAGTCAATGTATTGCACAAATATTTTTAAAAAGAACATAAATTTAGAATAACAATATAATAAGCATGCCACTTTAGATATGAATTAAATTGGGGAAATCCTTATTGGTAACCCCTAACTTCTACTTATTCTCAAAGGTAAATCAATTTTTTTTACTATTAATGGTAACCTTATACTTATTAATATTACAAAAATATGACCTTAATGACCATTCATTCAACCGTTAGGGTTAACCCCAAACCATCACATACGGACATACCCTACCGCACACCACCTTCCACTTGAAACCCCACCTCAGTCCCTGGCACCATGACCATCCCACTCCCCGAGATACCACCTAACCCATCGAAATCCAGCCCAGCCTCGAAACTACCATCGCTCCACCCAAGCCCCATCCTGCCACCAAAATCACCATTCTCCAACATGAAACCACCAAATCTACAAGAGAGAAAGAAAACTCTGGTGAGAGGCTACACAAGTCGTCGAACCCGATATCTTGGATTCTTGTGCAATTGCTGGAGCAAACTACTCAGACTTGCATGAAGAAGGAGAGCGAATTGGAGATGGAGGCGGTGGAAAAGAAGGACCAAGATAGAGGACGAAAATCATGGGGAAAATGATGAGGAGGAGCAGGCCCGGTCCTGGCAATTTTTAGGCCCGGGGCGGTATGATAAATGAGGGCCCTTTATATATATATATTCTACATTTGTTGTACCTTCCACGGCCTACGCTATCATTCTCATTAGAATCTATTTTTTTAAAAAACAAAAATTAATACACATAAGACAAGATCAAATCTCTCATATAAAAATATACGAAAAAACAAATTCCATAAACACAAAGACAAAACAGAAAGAATCCATCTCAAATATCAATGAACAAATACCTCAAATTTCACAATTCAAACAAAAACTATATTAAAAACCCCAAAAACACATGAAAATATAATAACAAAAAAAACCCACAAAAGTAAGAAAATAGAACCTGCTAGCAGAAAATAGAACCCAGTTCTCCATTCTCTCTCTATTTTATCGACTACTTCCTTTTCTAGTTCTTTCATACTCAGCTGCATCTTCATCTTCCTTTCAGAATTTGAGTCAAATTTAGATTCTAAATTCGAAACCTCTCTCCTCTTTGTGGGTTTTGGGATTTTCTTCTTTTTTTGTGGGTTTTTTTTTCGATTTCGAATTCGGATTCACTCAATGGTGAAATTGAAGGAATTTGAAATCTCTCGCTTGTTTTTTTCTGGAAAAACGTGTGTTAATGGAGAAAGAAGGAAGGAATTATGAAGGGTTTGTGTCAGAGTTTCATAGGTGAGTGAGATTTGAGAAGGCCTAGAGAGGGAAGGAAACTCACTGTCAAAACCTATTATCTGGTGGTTCTAAACCTTTTGACTTTTTTTGCAAAAACTGGGCCCCTTATTTCATTGGGCCCTGGACAACCGCCCCTTCAAACAGCCCTCAGGGCCGGCCCTGAGGAGGAGGTGGTGGATGGGTTCCGTATCCTAGGTCACTCTATGTGCCTGAAACGATGTCGAGATAAAGAGGATTGAATCTCTTCTTCTTCTAGGGTAATGGCGACGAAAACATGTGATTATCGATTCAAGCCTGTATCACAGGAGACGGGATGTTGGTAGTGCCAGAGGCTGAGGTGGGGTTTCAAGTGGAAGAGTGGTGGTGGGGTGGGGTATGTAGTGGTTTGGGGTTAATTCTTACTGCTGAATTACGTTTTAATGGTTATTAAGGTCACATTTTTGTAATATTAATAAGTATAGGGTTACCATTAGTAGTCGAAGATATTTTTTTCACCATTGAAAATAAGCCAAATTTAGGGGCTCAATGGGATCAATTCCCATTAAATTAAGATTACCCATCAAATCCCTTATATAGTCACACACTGATATGATATCATGTCATCCTCTCTCTTTAGCCCTTTCCTTAGAGTGGTATATTTTTTCTAAAACTTTAAAAGGCATACCTCATTTAATTAATGAAAAATTGATGCTAGATGTCCTAACTAAGATGACCGAACATTTTTGAAAGGTCTCAACTATCAATTATCCAATGGAGGTCTCAACTTTAGTGGGTAGTGCTTTAGTTGAACCCATATGACCTGTAACCGACTGAGTAAGTCAATAATTTACTCATGGATCCAGCTGTAGGGTATAATTGGGCAATTATAAAAATAATTTATAGAAATAAACTCAATAGCAAGATCATACTAATTAGTTACAAACGAAAATACAAACACAAATATTTATGAATATTTATAACTTCGAAGTGTGCTTTTGCTAGCTTGCAGTTAACGTTTTAAGTGTAGCACCTATACAAAAAGTCCACCACCACAAGAATAAATTATTGCCTCTTAGTTTGCTAGACTCCCGAAACCGCTCTTGTTTTTACTCATTTCTTTATGATGAGTTTCATGAGAGGAAATGAACTTTTCTTCTCTTACTCACTCAATTCTCACGACACATACATATATATAGCATACATGTATTGCCTTTCTTGACACACATTAAGAGAAAACAATCTCCCTTAATTGTGTATTGATTGGATTCCTCCAATTAGGGAAGATGTCAATCAATCTAATTGGTTCATATCTCCCTTAATTGGATGATGACAATCAATCATTTATTGATTGTACCCAATTGGTGGATTTCAATCACTATTGATTGATTGACATCTTCCCTAATTGGAGGAATCCAATCAATCACAAATTCTTATATGTGGCCGGCCATACCTATAACTTCACGTGTGGCTGGCCCATATATAAAGCCCAAGCGGAGACCTAACCCGCCTTACCCTCTTGTACTCTGCGTTTGTTCCTCCTTTCCTCCTTTCTCTCTCTCCAACCTCCTCCTTTCCTCTTTTTGTCCTGTACTTCACTTCTTTCCAACCTCACCAAATCATCTCTTCCTCTTGTCTAATCAGTTCATTCCCAATGAAGTTTTATCAATGGTGGCCAAAATAAAGGGAGATCAACATGGGTACTTGTCTCCAAGAAGATTTGTCATATTAATTTGTGTAGAATAAAAATGGCAAAGTTCTCTCTCTAAGCCTCTGTTCTCCCCGACGCATCCTCCTCACTCCTCCCTTCTCCCTCCTCCATCCTCCATCCTCCCTCCTCACTCCTCCCAACTCAGCAACGACGCGTCCTCCTCCCTCCTCCCTCCTCCATCCTCCCTCCTCCCAACTCAGCGATGAACGAGGCGTCCTCCTCTGTAACACCCCGTATTTTTATAGCGTTTTGTAATTATTTATATTATTATAGTTTTTAAAAATAAACTAAAATATTCTTTTATTAAATATATTTTACTTCCCACTTATTGACTTTACCTTAGAAGGGGTCAAAAGCTAATTCCTAAATTTCCTAGGTTAAGTACCTAACTACAATTATGTTAGTATTATAAAGAGAGAGAGAAAAAAAAGGAAAGTAAAAGAAAAGGAGAAAGTGTTAGTGTTACTTACTGCTTCCTAGTTTCTATTTTCCAAACCAAAACCCACGTCACTTTTCCTCTACACTCTAACTTCCTTTTCTTTTTCTTCAATCTTCAACTCCTTGTTTCAATTACCATTAAAGCTACTAATTTCTTTACCAACCATTATCACTTCAATTGTTGTTCGTCATTCTTTAATATTTTCTCTGTTTTGTGGGTATTTCGAAGAGAGATAATTGGGTTTTATACTTGCGATTTTCGGGTCGGATATCGGTTCAAGAGGCCGAGAATCTCGGGTCTTTCATAGAGTAATTTCGCTGTTATCTAAACCCTAATCAAGTAAGATTCTTTGTCATGTTTTAATTTTAAATTTGGCTTAATTTCGAATTGGGGTTTTGTTAGTTTAGGGTTCTTGAGATAAATTGAATTTGGGGTTTTGATTTTAATTGTTTGGGTGTGGAATTGAATGAATAGAATGTTTATTTAGGTGATTAGTAGTTAGTTTAGATTAATGGAATGTTAAGTAAACTTGTTGTTCAAAGAAATTTGTGGTGTAGTTCGTATAAATTACCTGTCAGTTTCGTAAAATGCTGTTTTAAGCAGTTTCTGTGCATTTTTAGCAAAAATACGATTTCACAAAAGTTGTTCGTATTGAAATTTTATCCAAGATAGGCTCAAGAAACGCTTGTTTTGGATCTCTTAGGAGGAAGTTATGTCCATTTTAAGTTTCTTTTAAAATTGATAAATTGTATAGTTAGTTTCGAGTGTTTCAAGTTTGAATGTTTTATTATGAATGTTGATTTAATATAAACTAAGGGAGATTTTAGTATTGTTGATATTGATTACTTTGGTAATCAAAGGTAAATGGAAGTTTAAGTAGATAAGTTATAAGAATTAGTTATACTTACTCTTATATATTAAGAAAAAAGGGGTTGTTGTTTTATAAAACTAAAGTTAATAAAAGCTCATTAACTATTTTAGCCAAATCTATTAATATTTATTAAGTACATGTATGTTATATTGTAGATCCCGGTTTCATTGGGGAGCCGTATTAACTGAGCTAGTTGGGTTGCTATAGTTTAAAAGGTAAGATTCCTTACTCAAATCTTTAATAGTTACGAGAAAGGTCTACAAAAGATAAGATTTCAACTAAAACTTTCATAGTTACGAGAAAAGATTATAAAGGTATGTATCTCTCTTGAGTTGAGATTGGTTTGAATAGGAGGATGTTCCTCCTAATACAAACAGTTTATTTTCAAACCTTGAATTATAGAATGGTTACAGAAAGAGATTTATGGATAGATTTATGTTTTTGAAACGGTTGGAATTGCCTTTGTGGTGTCTCAAGGAATTGGAACCCTGTCGGGATGGTCTCGACATTTTAGAATAGTTGGGGGGTACGTTGATCAGTACCTCGGACTTAGATCTTCTGCTACGGTTTGGCCGTTTGTGGGGTGTGCACACTAGGGGTCTTTGTCTATAAGTTATCCGGAGGGCCTAGCTAGCCCAAAGGCAAGGAAAGTTTGTTCCATTCCATAGATTTTATAACTCCCTCTTTGTGAAGGTAAAGGAAAGAAAGGATTTGTTTTAAGGAAAATAAAGAAAGGAGTTGATTTAGAAAGGAATACAAAAAAAGGTTTTATAAAGCTTGCTACTTATTATTTTGATTCAAAAGAAGATGATTTGTAGGATATATTATTATCCTACCTGCGTATATGTTTAGCTTTATTGTATGAATCTTGCTCAGCCAGTTTGGCTGATACTACATGCCCGATATGTGCAGGTACATGAAGATCTTACATGTTGGGTGTGGGCTGAAAGCAACATTCCACCAACTTTTACTAGTTAAAGTTATAGTAGTTCTTTATCCGCTGCACTATTTATGTATACATATTATCATTTTGGGACTTAAGGTTGTAATATTAATTCACCTAAACCTTTACTTGACTGGACTGTAATAGTTTAGTTAAGTTTTGCTTCGACTTAGATTCAGTCTACGTAGCTTATCCTTAACGGTTATTCTCGCAATAAATGTGGAATAACACTTTTGGAATTTCGGGTAATTATGCATGGATGTGGATCCTTTAGAGCTGGATAAGGATTATTGAGAATTTGGAGTGCTGGTTTTATTGAAGGAGGTTTATAATTGGACACGAGTCCTAAATTAAATTTTAGGCAGTCCATATTTCAGACGGAGCTCTGCCGATTTTTCTGTAGAATTTTAATATCATTTAATTTAGATAGTAACTCGAAATTCAAGGGTGTTATATCCTCCCTCCTCCCAACTCAGCGACGAACGACGCGTCCTTTCTTCCATTTCTCTCTCCTCCATAGCCGATTCAATCTCGCATAATAGAAGAAAAGAGGAAGAAGCACAACAGCATTGACAAACTCGCATCTCAACTCAACAACATCGACGTCCTTCGCTCTTCTCTCTCCTCCACTATATCTCTCCGCGTGCGCCACCACTAGATCTAGGGTTAGTTGGGATTGTTGCGAATTTAGGAATGAGATTTTCGTTTTTAATGGGTTGATTTTGTAATGTTTGGTTGCAAATTTTGAATTATCTTGTAATTCAGTTTCGTATTTAGGATTGTTTTTTCGTTTTTAGTGGGTGAATTTTGTAATTTTTCGTTGCGAATTTCGAAATATATTGTAATTTAGTTGCAAATTTAAGAATTTAGGTTTGATTTATCTGATAATTATTCGTTTATGGCGTTTTTAGATCTGTTTAGAACCTGTCGGGAACTCCAAATTCCTTTGTTTATTTTGAAAGTATGTTTTTAGGAGAAAGTACCTCTCCCTACGTGGATTGTTCATCACCATTAAGACCACCAGCGGCCGGGGTGCGTGTTATTGATGAAGAATAAATGTACGAAAGTTTTTAATCATTGTTTTGATTGAAAGTTGGATCCATCCCTACCTGGAGGTAGATTTTTGTGACTTAGTAGGGTGTGCCTAGAGTTGTAACCTTGAGGTTGTAACCTTAAGTAAGACTAAATAAATGAAAGTATTAAAATTTGAAAAGTCGAGGTAAGATTGAGATATGGGAAGTAAGGGATTACATGTGGTTGTTGTGTATGGTAGTTGTTTTGGATCCCTCTTATGTGGATGTTTGACTTGATAACGTCAATGAGTTTGGTAAGTGTGGAACTAGTTGAGTTCTATGTTTGATTCAGGTTAAGTTGTGCTTGCTTCCATGTTTGGAATGATTGGCTAGTAAAGGTAAACCATTTCGAGTATACCCGTGTTGGGTTGTGATTTTAAGTTGGTGCATAGCCGAGAGTGTGCTATAAGTTCAAGTTTGAGTCGCATAATGCAAAATTTAGTTCCATTTGTTTATGGGAACTTTGGGGTGACATTCCGTCTTGATGTTAATTTCTATCGTCACCTATTTCATTTAAGTATCAAGCTCGTCGATTTTTATGTTCGCATTAGGACGAACTACTATTGTGGATAAGGGTGAGCCTTATGCCATTCAAAGTGGCACTCCCTTTTATTTTTTTTTGTTCTTGTGTGTATTGTGGTGTTATACCACCCACCTCCCGTACTTTGTCCATCTTTTGGCCTTGAGAATGTTTAGTGATTAACTACTCGATTCTTGAATTGCAAACTGATTGAGTTGAGTGATGGCATGCACGAATTATAGTTGGTATGAATTAATTGACAACCTTACAGGGAATGATTTGGTTATATCTTGGATATGCTAGTCTTGTTGACTAAGTGCTATGAATTGACTTGTTAGTGTATGATTGTGTGTTGAGGCTATAACAAGAGTTAATCCTCAAGTTATTTGTGTCTTGGTCATGCCTATAAACCTTGTTTACGTGAGTTTAAAGTAGGCTAGCGAGTCATGAGATGACTATCTACTGTAAGTTGTCGTGTTTAATTGACTTTCATGGAGTATTCATAGTGTATAGCTAAAGGAAAAAGGAATTAGTCCAAGTGGGTCGGTTTCTCGTAGCAAACCTGTGACTAGTCAAAGTCAGCTCATAACGTGTTAAGGGTCAACCGTTTGACCCTGGTAAAGTATTAATGTTTATTTGTCGGTGTCAAGGAGTCGGTGAGACCATTATAGAACAACTAGCAACTGTCATGTATCTAGTAAGGCTATGGAGTGGTGACATATGCAAGACATAATGTCAAATCGAGTCATGTCGATGGTGGGATGCGTAGTTCCCCGTTGTGTGATTTGTTTAGTAGTGATCAAAGTCTAATAACACTAAAATGGTTAGCGAGTCTAATGTAGATTGGTGTAACGAAGAGAGTCTCTTCTCATTGAGTTTAATGTTAGGAGTATAAGTTGAAGTAATCTAACTCTTTTGGTTTAAAGTCATTGCAAAGTTTTTGATTGCTAGTCATTAATCTTAAATGACAAGCTACAAGTTCCACAGTTTCTTGCACTTGTCTAATGAAATGACTGTAGTTGTGGAGTTATAGTTGTACCATGTTAATTGGTTAAGAACCCCGAGATAATTAACTTGGTTATAACTTATAACAAGCTCTCCTTTGTGTCGCCCTGGGGTGTCAGACGCTCACTTAAAGTTGAACAAATCGTCGTTAATGACCTAGAGGCCATTAGGAATGGTTTAATGTGCGCAAACTCAATTTACTTAAGTGTCCGAAGAATGAGACTAAGTTATTATAGTGGTCCAAGTGTGTAATTGATTAATTTGATTAAGTTTTAAGTGAGTAAGGGTTAAGTTTATCATGTCGCAAGTCTATGACTAGTTGTTTGAGTTGAAACTAATGAATTTAATAGAAACTAAGGAAGTATAGTGAACCATATCTATTTCATGAACCTTGAGAAGTGAGTTTAAGTTAACTCTTGATTACTATGTTTGGTGTGTTGAGTATCGGTATGCAAGGGTAATACCACTATTATTGTTGATGAAGTCGTTAGTTTATGTGATTCACGTATCCTTACATGACTTGAAATTTTATTTCGTGAAACTATAGTGTGTGAACGGTTTTTGATGTGTTATGAATGTGTGTTAGTTTTGAGACATGGTCTAAAAAGGAGTTTTGTATAAAGTAAGATTTAGTTTCATGTAAATAGAGCATATCGTTTTCTGTAGTACCATAGTAGCTCGATTTGGCCCTGTTTGGTCACCGAGTAAGTTACCCTACCAAAGGCTATGTGAAATTGTTCAATTTATTTGTGTAGTGTGTGAAAGTGATTTAAACACGTTTCAATTAAGGTTGTGGATTCGTTCTCGAATCGATCTAGAAATGATTTTTCTACAACGATTTGAGTGAATTTTGGAAAAGTTAAGAACACGTTTTTGAAAAAGTTTTGAAAGGGGGCAAGTCTACCAGGGATTGTGAGCCTTGAAGGTCTCTAAATGGAGCTTTCTACCGTTCTATGATGTGTTTTGAGTGTTACCAAGTAATAGGAGACTTGGTGTTTAGTAAGAAATATTTGAAATCGTGTTATGTGCTTAAAACTTGTCTGGGTTTCGACCCAAGTAAAGGGAATAGTTGGATGGCCGGCCCCTTGGTGGAGGTTTCAAGTCCCCACGCCTCCCACTGTCAGGACTATAAGTCAAACCAATGCCGGAGATTTTAAACTCCACCTTTGTTGTTAGGGTTATGTTCGACCCCATTGTCAGAGGTTTCAAGCCTCAACACCCTAGTATCGAATATATATGCCTTATTATTTGGATTGATTGGATCTCGTCAAGAAATTGTTTGAAGCAATAGAGCTTAGCACATTGTTACTTCGTGTCTAAGAGACTGTTGTGACAGTAAGAATGATTGAGCAAAGTTTCTGCAAAACTAGAGTTCTATAAAAGGGTTATTTATTATTGGATTTCCAATAAATAACCGTTTTGAAAGAAAGAAAATTGGTTGTGTCCATATTCAAGCGTAAGGTTATGTAAGTACTCTTTGGATGAAAGTGCTTAGTGTGCTTTGATGTGATTGTCGTGGTGTCATTGATTACGTGAGAGTCATAAACTCCAAAATACGTGCTATGAATGTTTATGGGTTAGGACTCAGCCCAATTTTGAATATAATAACTTGAAGTTGAAGTTCTAGACGTCGAGTTGTGAATTGTTTTACGTTTTTTTTAGGCGAGTACGCCAACCATGTAATGGGGAGTTCATATGGTATGAGTCTTTACTTCTATTTTTAGAAGAGAGATAATACTCCCGGTTCGGGTTAGTTGTTGCTCCGCGAAAGCGTTGAGTACTGGATTTGGAAATGCTTTTATGTATTGTGATTATAACAGGTTTAGAACACCTTTTCTCATTTCGAGTTGTCCACTTTACAAAGGAAACTCCGTCGGATTTTCGAGAAAATCCTAGGTTATTATTTAAAACGCTTGTGAACCATAGTGTAGTTATGAATTCAATTCCACACTCTACGACATAGTCCAACGAGTGTGACGGTAAGGGAGTTGATTCCCAAGTTTATCGGTCCATATGTGATCCTTGAAAGGATAGTCGATTGTGTTGGTAATGTATTCCATGTTTCTTAGTTATGATATCGTATCAGTAACTCTTTACATGATGGTAGTTGGAGTTCTAGTTGAGACTCTAGACCAATAGATCCGTAAGACCCGTAGGGTTGAGAAATGGATAGTAAAGGTTTTTGTGGTCAAACCACAACACCGAGGAACTACTCATAAGACCGAGGATGTCACGTATTTTATGTGTCCTCATCTCTTGTTCATGTTATTGTTAGTTACGAGGGCGTAACTTCCTTTTTAGGGGGGTAGATTTCGTGCCAATTGTGTGTTTGGTGCTAAAAGTTGTTATGATTTCATATGTGATGTGTACTTTAATGTCTACAGTATACATAATTCGTGTATAATTAGAAGTTTTATGGTAAAGTTTTATGTTAAACCTTGTAATATGTTACATGTTTTACTTCTTATAGTATGAATATTTTAGTTGAAATGGTTGTATGTCTACAAGGGTGATCAAATGAATTGATCTATGAGGTGTTGGTTCTACTTGTTATCGTATGAATATATTAGTTGGAATGATTGTTTGGTTATAAAGGGTGATCAATTGAATTGATCTATGAGAAAGTGAATTAGTTGCCGAAGATATTCTCCAAAATGATTTGGTTGTTGGAGATGTTATCCAGAGTGATAGTAGTTGGCTAACCTATAGAGTTAATGAGCTGTTTTCATAAACAAGAGAACAAGTTTAAGCATTTGAGTAATATTCTAAGTTTCGGGACGAAACTTATTTTAAGGGGGGTAGATTGTAACACCCCATATTTTTTAACTGTTTAGTAATTATTTATATTATTATAGTTTCTAAAAATAAACAAAAATATTCTTTTATTAAATATATTTTACTTCCCACTTATTGACTTTACCTTAGAAGGGGTCAAAAGCTAATTCCTAAATGTCCTCGGTTAAGTACCTAACTACAATTATGTTAGTATTATAAAGAGAGAGAAAAAAAAGGAAAGTAAAAGAAAAGGAGAGAGTGTTAGTGTTACTTACTGCTTCCTAGTTTCTATTTTCCAAACCAAAACCCACGTCACTTTTCCTCTACACTCTAAACCTTTTCTTTTTCTTCAATCTTCAACTCCTTGTTTCAATTACCATTAAAGCTACTAATTTCTTTACCAACCATCATCACTTCAATTGTTGTTCGTCCTTCTTTAATATTTTCTCAGTTTTGTGGGTATTTCGAAGAGAGATAATTGGGTTTTATACTTGCGATTTTCGGGTCGGATATCGGTTCAAGAGGCCGAGAATCTCGGGTCTTTCATAGAGTAATTTTGTTGTTATCTAAACCCTAATCAAGTAAGATTCTTTGTCATGTTTTAATTTCAATTTTGGCTTAATTTCGAATTGGGGTTTTGTTAGTTTAGAGTTCTTCAGATAAATTGAATTGGGGTTTTGATTTTAATTGTTTGGGTGTGGAATTGAATGAATAGAATATTTATTTAGGTGTTTAGTAGTTAGTTTAGATTAATGGAATGTTAAGTAAACCTGTTGTTCAAAGAAATTTGTGGTGTAGTTCATAAAAATTACCTGTCAGTTTCGTAAAATGCAGTTTTAAGTAGTTTCTGGGCATTTTTAGCAAAAATACCATAAAAGTTGTTCGTATTGAAATTTTATCCAAGATAGGCTCAAGAAACGCTTGTTTTGGATCTCGTAGGAGGAAGTTATGTCCATTTTAAGTTTCTTTTAAAATTGATAAATTGTATAGTTAGTTTCGAGTGTTTCAAGTTTGAATGTTTTCTTATGAATGTTGATTTAATATAAACTAAGGGAGATTTTAGTATTGTTGATATTGATTACTTTGGTAATCAAAGGTAAATGGCAGTTTAAGTAAATAAGTTATAAGAATTAGTTATACTTACTCTTATATATTAAAAAAAAAGGGGTTGATGTTTTATAAAACTAAAGTTAATAAAAGCGCATTAACTATTTTAGCCAAATCTATTAATATTTATTAAGTACATGTATGTTATATTGTAGATCTCGGTTTCATTGGGGAGCCATATTGAATGAGCTAGTTGGTTTGCTATAGTTTAAAAGGTAAGATTCCTTACACAAATCTTTAATAGTTGCGAGAAAGGTCTACAAAAGATAAGATTTCAACTAAAACTTTCATAGTTACGAGAAAAGATTATAAAGGTATGTATCTCTCTTGAGTTGAGATTGGTTTGAATAGGAGGATGTTCCTCCTAATACAAACAGTTTGTTTTCAAACCTTGAATTATAGAAGAGTTATAGAAAAAGATTTATGGATAGATTTATGTTTTTGAAACGGTTGGAATTGCCTTTGTGGTGTCTCAAGGAATTGGAGCCTTGTCGGGATGGTCTCGACATTTCAGAATAGTTGGGGGGTACGTTGATCAGTACCTCGGACTTAGATCTTCTGCTACGGTTTGACCGTTTGTGGGGTGTGCACACTAGGGGTCTTTGTCTATAAGTTACCCGCAGGGCCTTGCTAGCCCAAAGGCAAGGAAAGTTTGTTCCATGCCATAGATTTTATAACTCCCTCTTTGTGAAGGTAAAGGAGAGAAAAGATTTGTTTTAAGGAAAATAAAGAAAGGAGTTGATTTAGAAAGGAATACAAGAAAAGGTTTTATAAAGCTTGCTACTTATTATTTTGATTTAAAAGAAGATGATATGTAAGATATATTATTATCCTACTTGCATATATGTTTGGCTTTATTGTATGAATCTTGCTCAGCCAGTTTGGCTGAGACTACATGCCCGATATGTGCAGGTACATGAAGATCTTACATGTTGGGTGTGGGGTGTGGGCTGAGAGCAACGTTCCACCAACTTTTACTAGTTAAAGTTATTGTAGTTCTTTATGCGCTGCACTATTTATGTATACATATTATCATTTTGGGACTTAAGGTTGTAATATTAATTCACCTAAACCTTTACTTGACTGGACTGTAATAGTTTAGTTAAGTTTTGCTTTGACTTAGATTCAGTCTACGTAGCTTATCCTTAACGGTTATTCTCGCAATAACTGTGGAATAACACTTTTGGAATTTTGGGTAATTATGCATGGATGTGGATCCTTTTGAGCTGGATAAGGATTATTGAGAATTTGGAGTGTTGGTTTTATTGAAGGAGGTTTATAATTGGACGCGAGTCCTAAATTAAATTTTAGGCAGTCCATATTTCAGACGGAGCTCTGCCGATTTTTCTGTAGAATTTTAATATCATTTAATTTAGATAGTAACTCGAAATTCAAGGGTGTTATATCCTCCATCCTCCCAACTCAGCGACGAACGACGCGTCCTTTCTTCCATTTCTCTCTCCTCCATAGCCGGTTCAATCTCGCACAAGAGAAGAAAAGAGGAAGAAGCACAACAGCATTGGCAAACTCGCATCTCAACTCAACAACATCGACGTTCGCTCTTCTCTCTCCTCCACTATATCTCTCCGCGTGCGCCACCACTAGATCTAGGGTTAGTTGAGATTGTTGCGAATTTAGGAATGAGATTTTCGTTTTTAATGGGTTGATTTTGTAATGTTTGGTTGCAAATTTTGAATTATTTTGTAATTCAGTTTCGAATTTAGGATTGTTTTTTCGTTTTTAGTGGGTGAATTTTGTAATTTTTCGTTGCGAATTTCGAAATATATTGTAATTTAGTTGCAAATTTAAGAATTTAGGTTTGATTTATCTGATAATTATTCGTTTATGGCGTTTTTAGATCTGTTGAATGTCTGTAATTTCTTTGTTAATGGATGTTGAATGTCTGTAATTTTTGGCGTTGAATCTCTCTGAGAATGTCATTTTTAGATCTGTGAATGTCTCTGATAATTTCTTTGAGAATTTCGTTTTTAGATCTTTTGAATTTCTCTGATAATTTCGTTTTTCAGATATGTTGAATGTCTGTAATTTTTGGCATTTTTCTTTGTTAATGGATGAATGTTAAGGCAGTGCAAGGCGGGCATTTTTTTTTTAAATTTCAAGACCCCAAAACTGATGCGGTTTTGCAAGAAATCCGGATCAGTTAATCACGTTAACTGATCCGGTTTTCTTGCAAAACCGGATCAGTTAGTGACAAACTGATCCGATTTTGGACCGGATCAGTTGATCTCTCGGTTTTGTCTGGATCGGATGAGCTTTTTCCACTAGTGATTAAACGCTAATTCTTGAAAAACATTTCTCATGACTTCAGAGTACTAAAATTGAAAAAAGTTTGAGATAGAACTAATCTCAGTAACACTAGAATCAAAAATCAAGGAGAGACTGCTTATCAATTAGTTGCGAATATTAAATCATAGGACGGGTAAGAAATATGAATCAACGGAATGATTAATACATCTTATTCCATTTAAAAAATTAACATTTCATTTCTACTATGCAAAGATTCAAAAACTCAATAGTCTTAAGTATGCAATGGTTGTCCTACATTGTCCAAAAACATAGATCTCAATTCTCATCATTGCAGCAAACGACAACGCGAGTTGAACAAACTAGCAGAATCATAGTTCAAGAACTTAAAAATTCAACAAAACAATGATGAAAGATAATGTGACAACATATACCTAGCAAAAAACTCCGCTTCTTCTTAGATTTTAAGGCGCAACCAACAAGTACTTGCTGAGATAACCCTAAAAATAATGAATCCGAATTTGAAACTGGATTCATCTCTAAATCACTTATTCTCTCCTCTTCATTGTTGGTTTTGATTCTCTCTTCGTCTAACCTAATTCCATAGAGAACTCCAATTTCATCGGTAAAAAAACACTAAATTCGAGCTGAAAATTAGGGGCTTTTACGCACGAGATTGAGAATAAAAAAAGAATCGAAAATGAAATACGCAGGCAATAATTGATAAGAATGATTGAGGGTCGAATTGAGGAGAGAAACTGTGAGAGAGGCGTTGGAGAGAAGGGAGGCGAGATATAGAGATTTGAGGGTTTTCAGTGGGCGAAGAACAGTTGCGACTTGCGAGAGAGGGTCGATTTGAGGAGAGAGAAGGGGGGGCTCGGAAGAATACCTAGAGGCTAAGGTTTGGTTTTCATTTCAAGCTGTTAAATGACTCAAATGCTACGGTTAACCGGAGCATTTGACCCATTTTACCTTTTTTTTTTAATTTCGCTATTTTATAATTCCAAATGCTCCGTTTTTATTAAAATCGTAGCATTTGTAAAGTAGCAAAATATGTTTTTTCCACTAGTGTAAATTCAAGCATTCCAATAATATCTTCTGGTTCAACCTGTGCAATCTCGGAAGACATATTAAACTCATCAAAAATCACATGAAAACTTTCCTCAACACACAAGGTCCTCTTATTGAACACCTTATAAGCTTTACTATGAGGAGAATAACCAAGAAAGATTGCCTCTTCACTCCTAGGGTCGAACTTATCAAGCTGGTTCTTCCAAAGATACGAAAGTGTGCAATATTGGGCTTTCTACCCTTTAGGAGTTCATATGGGGTCTTATCCAATTTAGGTCTAATGAGAGCACGATTCAAGATATATCATGCAATGTTCACAGCTTCTCCTAAAAACTCTTAGGGATACCACTTTCAATAAGCATCGTTCTCGTCATCTCCTCTAGAGTTTTATTCTTCCTTTCCACAACACCATTTTGTTGAGGTGTTCTAGGGGCAGATGAGTTGTGACTCACTCCATGCTCTCTACAAAAATCAATGAAACATGAATTATCAAATTTAGCCATGGTCAGATCTTACCGCAACCAGCTGATGATTTAACTGGTCATGTACCTGTTTCACTAAGGCAACAAACTCATTAAAAGTTTCATCTTTTGAGTGCAAAAAGATAACTCATGTAAACCTTGAAAAATCATCAACCATGGCACAAACAACTTATGACCATTTCGACTTTGTACACGCATAGGACCACAAAAATCAATACGTACAAGTTCGAAAGGTCTGCTGGTACTCATGACACTTTTTTGTTTGAAAGATGATTTTACATGTTTTCCCTTGGCACATTCTGAACAAACTTTATCAATCTCATACTTAATGTTTGGAAGTCCAATCACTAAGTCAAGATACCTAAGCTTATTCAAAAGTGTCAAGCTAGCATGTCCAAACCTCTTATGCCAAACCATTGATTTGACTTGGAAACAACTCTTAAACAGATGGTCTTGTTCTCTGGAATTTCATCAAGTAAAATGATGTATATATAATCTTTCCCGGTTCCCTCATAGACAAGTTCACCTGTTTGTGAGTTAACTATGTGACAAAGGTTTGCTTGAAACTCAACTCGATTGCCTTTATCCCATAATTGAGAAATGCTCAAAAGATTATGTTGTAAGCCATCAACATAATATACATCATCAATAGCTTGTGAAAGTGACTAACCAACTTTATCTATACCAACAATAGAACCTTTACTATTGTCTCTAAAGGTAACACTTCCACCATCATAGACTGTGAGTGAGAGAATTTACTTCATATCCTCGGACATGTGTCTTGAGCAACCACTGTCCAAATACCAAAAGGTACTATCGCTCACTTTAGCCTGCAAGAAACAATCAAACATTAGCTTTAGGAACCCAAACTTTCTTGGGTCCCTTTCCAGAAACAGTTGACTCTAGTTGGTCCTTCCTCACCCAGATCTACTTAACATGTTTGTTGTTTCTTTCAACACTTTTCTTCCTAGCTGGACAATGAAAGATTTTATGTCCATTCATACCACAATGATAGCATGCATGTCCTTCGCAAGGACATACTTACCTCTTTTGAATTCCTTGATCCAAGTGGTTCCCCTAGGGTGCTAGTTGGTCCCAATTCTCGTTCTGGAATAACCAAGACCAGTTGTACCACTGTTACCTTCCATGGAAGTGAGATGGTTTAAGGTATTCTTTGCAGATAAGAGTTTGTGACTGTTTTGAAGCTCTTTGTCCTTGTTATCAAGAACTCTCATTAGAAAGATATGTTTCTCATCCATAGCTTTGAAATCTCTTTTGATTTTATCAAGCTCAAACTCGAGTTTTGAAATTAGTGAATCATTAGGCACGTTAACAACCACTTTCTGCCCTTACTCAATTGATGGATTTCAACATAAAAATCACATATTTGACCTTCATACTCATCAATCAACTTACTAACTTCAGCACAAGGATATGTAGGCGAAACAGTTAGCTGGGTAGTCTTGAGTGTAACAAACTCCCTATGTAATTCATTTGCATCATCAACCAAAAGGTTAAAGGCATGCAATAAATTAGACTTGCTTAGAGTGTTTGCCTTACTATTAAAAGCCACAAAATTTGGGGGACCATCTAGGTTAAACAATTCATATAGGGGGGAACAGTTAAGTTTTCTTCACTATCACTAGGATCACCCTCATCCTTTTCTAGCAAAGAAGACTTAGTTATTTCCAACTCGACCTTACACTTATCAAGTGCAACTTCAAGCTCAGCTACTTGATCCTTTAACTCAATGCACACTTGCTTTAAGTGATCACAACTAGTAATAGCAATATCACATTCATTTTTCTTTTCCTTCAACTCACGTTTGCCAGTTATGTAAGCCTCACTAAGTATAAGACATTCATCTAATAAAGAATTAATACATTCAAGCATATTATCTCTATCATAATGATGCATGTCTTCACGAATTTGTTCCAAATTTACCTTGTGTTCACTGAGCACATCTTTCTTTGCCATAAGACAGAGATTTGATGTACTGTTCCCCTTTCTGGTTCCATCAGCTATGCTATTTCCTCCTTGGTCCATAATAGCAGTCATGCAAGTTTCATGATTAGGTGACTCTTCATCATCTTCTGATCTGGAATCGGAGTCACCCCACATGGCTGCTATCATAGTCCTCTTGAACGCTTTCTTATCATTGCTCTTAGACAACTTGTCCTTCCGCACTAAACAATCACGAATTATGTGACCAAAATCTCCACACTTGAAGCAACCAACACTTGAAGAGTTAGTTTTCTTAAAGTTCTTACCTTTGAAATCTTGCGTTGATCTCTAAAATGCCTCTCAAAACGCTTAGCCATCATGGCTATATCATTTTCTTCTTCTTCAACTGTTCCCTTCAAGGCAACACCTCTGACTGGTCCCTTGTCACTCTTAGACTCAACCAGCATTTCATGAGTCATGAGCGAACCAATAAGCTGTTCCAGACTCAGCGCTGTGACATCTTTTGCTTCATAGATAGATGTTACCTTAGCCGTCCATACATATGTTAAACTTCTCAACATTTTTCTAACCAAATCTTCGTCAAAAAAACTTTTACCAAGAGATTTAAATCATTTACTATAGTCATAAATCTACCAAAGCAATCATTTATTTTTTCATCTTTATTCATATTAAAAGCTTCGTATTTAGACATGAGTTAATCGATTTTAGACCTTTTTACCTCGTTGGCTCCCTCATAGGTAAGTTCGAGGGTATCCCAGATCTCTTTGGTGGAGACACAAGCAGAGATTATGTTTGTCTCATTCTCCCCAATAGCCTGTTGCAATATGGACATGGCTTTGGCATTCTTCTCCAGCTTCTTGTAATCAGTAGACATGTATTCGCTTTCCTTCTTCGTTACTGAGGAACCATCAACCTCCTTGGTGATCTGTAATGGTCTGTTCTTGATGACTAGCAAACATTCATGGTCAATGCCAATGATGATTTTCTTCAATCTATTCTTCCACCAAGCATAGTTTTTCCCGTTGAATTTTGGAGTCTTGTTGTCGTATCCCATAACATTCATTTCTTGAGTACTCATGATCTACTTCTCTAGGTGTTACCCTATTAATAAGAAGAACATGCTCTGATACCAATTGAAGGTTTGGAATGTACTCAAGAGGGGGGGTGAATTGAGTACGTAACCGATCTGATGACAAATTCAAATTCTTTCGAGGGGGAACGAGCTGGGCTGGTTCCTAGCAACGGAAACATTTGAACATAAAAGTAATAATGAACACACCAATTTTAACGAGGTTCAGCCAAACAAGGGCCTACGTCCTCCTACGCTAGTTTTCTTATTAATCAACTCTGAAAAATAAGAATACTCTCGTACTCTCCTGTTTCCCTTACTCCACGGAAACAACACACCCTACACTAACTCTAGTGTGCTATTTCACACTTGAACTCACAAGCACTCGCGAATGAACTCACAAACGCCACCCAATCTCTAACCCCTTTGTTAGATATTCAATACAAACAATTTCTCTTAACTCACACTTTCTTACAAAGCAAACAAAGAGTAATATGAAGCTCTATGAGATGCGTACTATATTTTAGGAAACTGTTTTAGCTGTTCTCTATGTGAAGACTCTCGAAAATACTCAATAAAATTCGGGAGAGCATCAAGGGTGAAGGAGAATCATGATTCAGTATTTATATACCTAGGTCTAACCCTTAAGCGTGCCCTAACTCAGAATTTCAAATATATGATAATCCTAAGTTATGGAAAGTATGTTGATACGAGTCGTTTACCTTATAAAATTAAAAAACCTAACTTAAACCTTCAAAAATATTTATAACTAGTAAAAGGGTAAGAAAGGGTCGATCCCACGAGAAGATTATTAACTTCCTAAACTCAAATATTCAACTAAATGACAAAAATATATATTATATACGAAGTTACACTATTTACACTATTCACATATGTACGATTAAGGGGGGTTTCGGTTGTAAAAAAACTACTTAGACTAATTAGAATTAAAACTACTACTAAACTACTAATTACAAGTGACGACACACAAACTCTATTAATTCCCAATTCAATCATAGAATGTTTAGTCATAATTTAGCTTCTTAACCTTTATAATTGAGACCACTTTAATAGTTAACTTAGCACTTAGATTGGTGAATTATCGCCGCGATCAATTCTTGTCTTACTCACTAAAAACCTAGAATCTTGCTAAGACAAATCCAATCCTAATAAATTTGTTTTATTAGCACAATTCATACACTTAAGAATATTAAGATGAGCCGCTCACTCTTATTAATCTCAAGTCGTCCTCCCTATCCAACTATTAAACGCCGCGCCTAATAGTCATATAGCACAATTTGAGTATCTAAACAACTAGTTGCGTCCAATTACAAGTAAAGATATCAAATTTCATAACCAACCAACAATAGTATGAATTGTATAAATACTAAATTAAATAATTAAATTCAATCAACTAAGCGTTAACCAATTAGACTCAAATAATAGAGATATAAGAAATTGAAATCATGAATAAATTCAGATAGAATCAAGTTCAATCACAAGAACAACTAATTGAAAATAGAAGGGAGAAAACTCATGAATGTAGAACCGAACTAACGCAGCCGCCGCCCTCACACCCGCTTCCGCAAACGCAATACTTCTTCGATCCCCGTCAATTTGTCGATCTTGGATGAACCCACTTTTCTCTTCAATCTCACGAACTCTCTTGTAGGTGCGTATGTCCCTTTTGGCGTGAAAATACGGGTCATATATACCCCAATAGAGATTAGAGAATATGATAAGAATTAGATGGAATCTCATCTCTTGGTTGTGCGTATATGGAGGAAGAAAGATAAGTTTTATTTCTATCTTTTTTTTAGAGCTGCTAGTTGATGAGAAGTAGGAAACAAAAGAGGAGTTGGGTTTTATTTGTTCCATATTGCTACTCACGTGTAATGAGGTTGGGCTTTGAACCATTTTCTTCTTCTTCTAATCTTGTTGTCTACATGTCTTCTTTAGCAAACTGAACTTGTAAATCACCTACAATAGAATAACACACTATTTAAGCTAATTATTCAATAAAATATAATAAGAATATAAATAATTCACTACGAATAAAATTCGGTAAAAATATAAAAATAGCATATAAAGGACAAATATCAGACTAAAATTATGGAGTAAAAGTATAACATATTACACGCTTATCAAATTCCCCCACACTTAGCCTTTGGTCGCCCTCGAACAAAACTGGACTAAAATAAAAATAAAAACTATGCTAAGAAAGCAATAAAAACCTTACTCACTGTCGTAGGAATCACGATTGCACTTAGCATGTGCAACAAGCCCTTTAAACCCCTAGGCTGCCCTAGTGGACGAGTACGGTCTCGTGAAGATTTTCAGATGGCATACCCACAAAGCCTTATTAACATAGGTTTTCAAACCAATTAACAAACATGGATATTATAATGACATTAACTGAGAAATTAAATGCAAGACCTAATATACCACCTCACTGTTCTTTTTTGGAAATAACTAAATTAGATAAGTACACTACAAGAAACTAAAACATTTTGAGTTAGTCAGAAAAACGTTGAGAAAATGTTAGTGGAGATGTCATACATTTAGTGTTTAAACAATCGAACTATCAAATCTCATAATACTTCATGAACTAATTGTTATCTTTCGCAACTCAAAAATTTCCAGCATGAATCCACAAATGTATGCGTATCAAGTTCAATAAATAGACCCTCATAGGTATAAGTAGTACACTCAACTCTCATGTGTCTGGGGTTAAATAATATTCACTCAAACCTATAACCAGTCGACTCCAGATGAAGTATATTTCTTTAAACTTGACTATCGTCTCAATTCTCCACTTGGAAATGACATAATAAATGCATAAAGATCAAAAGGTCTTTCAAAAGGTTGTAATGTGGCTAAGGTTGAAGGGTAGGAATAATATTTAGGAATGTGGAGTTAATAAGACGCCAAGCTAAAGGGAGCAAAATTACATGACTCAAGATGTTTCAGTCACAACAAACTCCACTCTTTTTTTTTTCATATTATTCACCGTATCCTTCACATGTAATGCCATTATAACACTTATATGGATATTTTATAGCATTTTCATCGTTCTATGACTTTCAAACATTTATTTTCTTTGATATTTTTCAATAATAAAATTTTTCATAACCCTTGTTTTCTCTTTTTTTTTTTCAATAATATATCTCTATCATAACGCACTCTTACAATACAAACTCAATATATAATAACTCCCCTTAGCCAAGCATGGGTATAATCTGTAGGAGGCCGCAAGTTTGTAATGTATGGTTAGCAAATAAACACGGGATTTAAGGCTCAAAAGGGCTAAAGAAAGGAGAATATTATATGAAAGAGAATCTCCGAGGCTTAAAAAAAAAAAACGAAAAGAATGCCTAAATCATTTCTTCAAAGCATTTGTCACAAAAGTCTCAAAGATTACCAAGTCAAGTTCAAGAGCCACACTTCATCGAGGAACTATCACACAAGATAGAAAATAATGAGACTGATGCAGATGAGTCAATCTAATTGGCTCAGAAGCTCACAAGGTTTGGTCTATTTATCTAGCCAGCTTATTTAAGAGAAGGAAGATTTTTTTTTTCAATTGTATTATAAATCTCTCAAGTTCGATTATCCATTTCCAATTATATAACATTCCCAAAATCTTTTAATTCGAAAAAAATTATTTTATTTCAAAAACAAGTTAGATTAGAGTTTCTTATCAACTTACTAATCGCCATTCCTTAGGAAGTTAAGAGGTGGAAATCCTAAATTAAATGCAACTAAAGTCCTATAACTAATGCAAACAAAAGCACAATTTCTTCTTTTTTTTTTTAACCAATTAAATAAAATAAAAATTCTACAAAAAATTTAGCAGCACTTACCCTAAAACAGGACATATCCCAATTTTTATAACTTAAAGTCATGGATACCAGAACCTGTGTTTAACCAATAAAATTATACATCATATAATGCCAGCACAAAACACAATCCAGCCTATGATTTTGCCAATTCACCAAATGTCCAGCTCAAAATTGAAATTTGTCACCATTTATCTCCCCCCCACACTTAGAATTTGCATTGTCCTCAATGAAAAAGAATTAAACTAAAGAATGAAAGAACTTAGCTGGTTATGTGCATCTTTCTTCAACAAAGAGAAATAATAATGGAGATCATAGCGGGCTGCCTTGTTCATATATGTTGCTTTAATGTCCTGTCGTCCTAATATGAAGCTAGTTTGGAAACTCTGATTGCTTCACCTCTTCTAGAGTATCACTCATGAGATGCGAAGGTGGCAAGTAGAAACTGATTGGTGCTGGTGGACAGTAAAACAGGACGGTATAGGAGAGAAAAAACACGTTAGAATATGACTAGATTTCCTAGCTATGATAAGCATAAGGCATGAATGATTAGTATAAAACTGAAAGAACAGTAAGAAAATAAAAGGAAGTAACAAGAGAAAGCGATAATAGTAGTATTGGGTTGCCTCCCAGTAGCGCCCTTAGTTTATGTCGTTGGCTCGACGTAGTACGTTCATCATTCCTGCAAATTGACTTCATTGAGAGCATCCATAAGCAGTTGTTCGAGGCCTATATTACTGACCATCCCATCTAATAAAGTCTCTAAATTTTCTACGCCCACCTGTGCAAGACAATAAGTAGCATAATCAGTAGCATTTGCCTCTATATTTAAAGCATGTTCCTCAAACATGTTCAACTGTAGTCTCTCCCCATTGCTCTCAAGAATGACATAATCGTTAGCAACATCAATCAATGCCCTTGCAGTTTTTAGGAATGGTCTGCCGAGCAATATTTCAGACTCATGCTTCATATCAAGAACAACAAAATCAACTATAAAGAACATGTGTCTAATCTGAACAAGAGTATTTTCAAGCAATCCAATTGTGTTAACATTACTGCCATCAGCCATAGTAAGTATCTCATTAGATGTTTTTAATGGTCCCATCTTACACTCATCATAAAAGGAAACTGGCATAATATTAACTGCAGAACCTAAATCTAGCATACATTGGCGAAATATATGCTCACCTATCCTACAAGGAATAGAGAATGATCCAGGATCCTCACACTTTGGGGGTGGTGCGATAAGGGGTGTCAAACAGACTTGATGGCTCTTGTCCAGTTTTGAGTTAGTGAAGTATTTGTTGAATAACTTGCTATATTTAGGAACCACCTTTATCGCATCAAATAATGGAATTCTATTTTCTTGTAGTCCCCCACTTGGATTAGTCCTAAAGTCTTGTTCATTAAGAGGTTCTAAAGCTTGCTCCTTGGTTTCCTTTCCTTTGATCATTACTGCATTTACTTGTTTATTTGGATTTGGCAAAGGTTGAGATGGTAGTTTGCCTGAAACTTGGCTTTCTATATTACTTAAAGAAGTACAAATCTGGCTAATTTGTGTATCAAGGTGGTGAAGATGAGAATCAGTTTTCTTTTGGTACTCGATATTTTGGTTATGTACTTGGCCTATTTGAGTTGCAAGTTGCTTCATCATGCCTTCTAAAGATGGGCCAGAAGATTGGGGTAGGGGGTTTTGCTCACCAAATTGCCTAGGTTGATTAGTTTGTGAAAATTATGGTCTAGTTCCATACCTAAAATTTGGGTGATCTTTCCAACCTTCATTATAAGTCTGTGAATAAGGGTCATATTTTCTTTGATTGGAAAAACCTCCTAAGGCATTAACATCTTCAGTTTGCAGAGTCGGACAAGCATCAGTAACATGAGAAAAATCAGAACATATACCACATACTCTAGCTTTAGACTCATTACTAACAACAATTTTAGACACTAAAGTGGTCAAAGTAGCAATTTGTTGTGCATTTTCTTGCAATTGAGATTTTACACCACTTAAGTCAATTTCATTTACTCTTTTAACGTCATTTCTAGTGCTATGTTGTTGAGTGTTTTGGGCCATGTTAGCAATTAAATTCCTAGCTTGAGTTGGTGTTTTGTCTACTAATGCCCCACCACTAGCAGCATCAATCATACCCCTATCATTAGGCAACAATCCTTCATAAAAATATTGAATCAACAGATTGATCGGTTATTTGATGTTGTGGACATGAAGCACATAATCTTTTAAAACGTTCCCAATATTCATAAAGTGATTCTGAAGCATGTTGTCTAATTCCACATATTTCCTTTCTTATGGATCCAATACGACTTGCGGGAAAGAATTTTTCAAGAAAAGCTTTTTGTAAGGCGTCCCAGGTCGTAATGGAACCAGAAGACAGAGTATACAACCAATCTTTAGCTAAATCATGTAGGGAAAATGGGAAAGCATGCAATCTTACATGATTTTGTTGAATTCCTTCAGGTTTCATAGTTGAACAAACAACTATAAATTCTTTTAAATGTCTATGAGGATTCTCACCTGCGTTCCCATAGAATTTGGGAAGAAGATTAAGAAAACCTGAGTTCAACTTCAAGGGTTTCTCCAAAGTTGGAAAAACAATGCAGAGAGGTTCATCATCTAGCTTGGGAGCTCCCAATTCCTTCAACGTTCTCTCTTCACCCATCTCTGAGTCTTCAATTGGACTATCTTGAAAGATGTAGAGTAATTTCTCAGGACTAGCTTCGTTTAGAGTTTCAATGAACTGGTTTATGCGCTTAAGTTTGGTTGCAGTATCCAAACTCATGCACCTGAAAATAGAAAAGAGAAAGTTTAGGAGTGAAGTTCATGAAATTCTGTAATTTAGGTATAACCATTGAATATCCGGAGAAACAAATCATAGCTAAAACCATATAAACAGAAATGGATGTCTTCCCCCCCACACTTAAAAACGAATCATGAGTGTAGAACACAAAGGAAGTAGAATATATTCAATATATGGTCTGCATATCATTATTCGAATTATTAGTATTCATCTATCCTAGAATTTCTGCAGATTAGCTGACCAATTATAAAACAATGCAGTGAGTCAAATCTAGTATGCAAGCAAAAAGAAAACTGATTGAATAATGTACTAAGTCTAAGTACCTGGACAAAACTAAAGACTGTACTAAAAATTGCTTTGACCTCTTTGTTTTTTTTTTAGTACTAGCAGAGGTTATCTTGTAGAGACTCTCTGGTTGTCCAAATTGTTTCTTTATTAGGCTCTCTTCTTTACTACCCAAATTAGCAGAATATTATCAGCTTAATATAATATAGGTAACTGAATCAGTGACATATATATTTCAATCAACAATCATATAATGAAACTGGTTAGTCTATAAGCACTCATGTCCAGGATTGTTTTATTATGAGCATAATCCAGTAAGGAAAGAAACACAAAATTATGCAACTGTTAACCAAAACACATGCTAGAAAGCACTTACTGCCCCTTTTATTTATAATCACTTGCTTAACTTCTACTTACCAATATATCTCATGTCACAAATTTGCAGGATCATATGACAAAATACTTAATACCTAACCAGGCTAAACCTGCTATAAATATCAGACAAGTTAAAACATGAATCAAACTCAAATTCATTCCTAGTTAGAAGCTCCAGAATTTATTGGATTCAAGATAATACAAGTATATGTCATGCAAAAAAAAAAAAAAAAAAAATTGATGGAAAACATGCCATATACTTAGTTGCTTCCATTTCTTTACTAGTTAGACTAGATCAATCAAGATAATAACTTGTAAAAATTTGGCCAAGAAACAAGCAATTAACCCAATATAACTAATCTGACTTGAGCAAATGACGAATACAACTGCTAAGTGACCAAACTAAGTTCCAACCTAACTTTAAGCTAGGAAATTATTGATCAGATATTCTGTTTTATTATATATGTAAGTCATTAGTTAATACTAGACAACTATTGAGATCACAACCTCTAAAGACGTGAGTTTAATTCAAGAGAAAAAAAAATGAAACTACTATTAGTAGCCTGATTACAGGTACAAATAATGCCAGGCTGCCAGCAAGAATAGTATACATACATCTTACTTTGGGTTAGTTTAAACTAATTCTAATGTAAATTATTCATGCCTCAGAGCACCAAGATATACCACAAAAATGTAATTGATTTCAAAATTATGTTATACTCTCTTAGCAATGATAAAGGTGAGACACAAGACAAGATTGATATAACATACTGAGTTATTCATGTAACACTACTGTTAGAAAAAGAAAAAAAAAGTCAAACGTTAAATTCGGTTGCATTTAGGATTAAGATCATGCATCTCTATGCTTCCAACTTAATTTTATCAAATTAGCTCAACTAGGGGCATTGGTAATGACTGATTTGTGGTATTCATATAAGCACTAATGCCTAGTGCCCACACTAGAAAACAGAACAGTAAGCATATAAGAGCCAATGCATCATTTCAGTACTTGAAACTTTAAACAAAGATTTACATGCAATTTTTTTTAAACTGATTAAGAAATTCACAAAACACAGAATTACAAGTTATTGACAATCCATTGAACTTTTGAGCAAAAAGATAACTTGTTCTTTAGCAAGTAAAAACTAATCTCCCCGGCAACGGCGCCAAAATTTGATACGAGTCGTTTACCGTATAAAATTAAAAAACCTAACTTAAACCTTCAAAAATATTTATAACTAGTAAAAGGGTAAGAAAGGGTCGATCCCACGAGAAGATTATTAACTTCCTAAACTCAAATATTCAACTAAATGACAAAAATATAAATTATATACGAAGTTTTACTATTTATACTATTCACATATGTACGATTAAGGGGGGTTTCGGTTGTAAAAAAAACTACTTAGACTAATTAGAATTAAAACTACTACTAAACTACTAATTACAAGTGACGACACACAAACTCTATTAATTCCCGATTCAATCATAGAATGTTTAGTCATAATTTAGCTTCTTAACCTTTATAATTGAGACCACTTTAATAGTTAACTTAGCACTTAGATTGGTGAATTATCGCCGCGATCAATTCTTGTCTTACTCACTAAAAACCTAGAATCTTGCTAAGACAAATCCAATCCTAATAAACTTGTTTTATTAGGACAATTCATACACTTAAGAATATTAAGATGAGTCGCTCACTCTTATTAATCTCAAGTCGTCCTCCCTATCCAACTATTAAACGCCGCGCCTAATAGTCATATAGCACAATTTGAGTATCTAAACAACTAGTTGCGTCCAATTACAAGTAAAGATATCAAATTTCATAACCAACCAACAATAGTATGAATTGTATAAATACTAAATTAAATAATTAAATTCAATCAACTCAGCGTTAACCAATTAGACTCAAATAATAGAGATATAAGAAACTGAAATCATGAATAAATTCAGATAGAATCAAGTTCAATCACAAGAACAACTAATTGAAAATAGAAGGGAGAAAACTCATGAATGTAGAACCGAACTAACGCAGCCGCCGCCCTCACTCCGCTTCCGCAAACGCAATACTTCTTCGATCCCCGTCAATTTGTCGATCTTGGATGAACCCACTTTTCTCTTCAATCTCACGAACTCTCTTGTAGGTGCGTGTGTCCCTTTTGGCGTGAAAATACGGGTCATATATACCCCAATAGAGATTAGAGAATATGATAAGAATTAGATGGAATCTCATCTCTTGGTTGTGCGTATATGGAGGAAGAAAGATAAGTTTTATTTCTATCTTTTTTTTAGAGCTGCTAGTTGATGAGAAGTAGGAAACAAAAGAGGAGTTGGGTTTTATTTGTTCCATATTGCTACTCACGTGTAATGAGGTTGGGCTTTGAACCATTTTCTTCTTCTTCTAATCTTGTTGTCTACATGTCTTCTTTAGCAAACTGAACTTGTAAATCACCTACAATAGAATAACACACTATTTAAGCTAATTATTCAATAAAATATAATAAGAATATAAATAATTCACTACGAATAAAATTCGGTAAAAATATAAAAATAGCATATAAAGGACAAATATCAGACTAAAATTATGGAGTAAAAGTATAACATATTACACGCTTATCATATGTCTTGAACAATATCTTTCACGGATGAAATATATTATCCAAGATATACACATGCTTTAAGGTAAGTAAATACTGAATAATAATTCTAAGGAAAAATTGACAGGACCAGTCCCAACTATGGGCGTTTCGCCATTTTCAGTCCCAACTAAAGATTATTTCTGAGTAGTCCCAACTTTGGGGTATGTTTTACAAAAATGGTCCCAGTTTGCTGGTGACCCATTTTCCCGGTTAATCTTTGTTTTTACTTTTTTTTTTTACCTGGTTTACTACTTCTCCCTCCCCTTTCTCTCTCCTTACTACCTTCTCCCGATTCTTTCCTCCTCCTTCGTCCCCGCCACCCCCTCCTCCCTCCTTCCTCCTGCATTCCTCCCCTGCCACCCCCTCAAAATCTCACCGGAAAGCACCGGCAAAGGAAGCTCCAAAGTTCCATTACCACTCTCTCTCCTCTGCTTTATTTCGATACCAAAACACCAAAACCACCGTGCAAACCAGGCCTGCCCCCTTCGAACTATTGCAAGCACCACCCTTCACCTGCCGCCGTAAATCCACGACCATCGGCGCATCACTGCGCGCCACTTTCTCGTGTCCCAGCCGCAACCCCACTCTCACACACCCTCTCTCTCTCACACACACACACTCTCTCTCGCTACTCTATCTGACCTCGACCCGGTTAGAGCAATTGTCTCGCTACTCTATCTGAATTTTAATTTTTGATCAATTTATTACCTTTTGCTGATAAGTTAGAGCAATTGTATGTTCTAGTCTTTTTAGTGATCTTTAAAGTAATTTGAATTTAGTCATTAGCTAATAGGTGGGAATTTTTATTTGATTTTGGTGTTTATTTGATGTGATGGCAGTTTCAATACACGCCACATCATACTGTCCGGCTATTACAGATTATAGTTGATGGGAATTGCCATATGGCAGTGAGGCAGGTTGCTAGTATTCATTTTAAGAACTTCATTGCTAAGAATTGGTCGGCTCATGATCCTGGTTCGTTTCCTTTCTTGTGTTGTCGGAGTCTTTGACTTGTCGCTAGCCCTACCACACGATCTTAACCATATGTCTTGATGTTTGATTTTAGAGGAGCAATCTAAGATCGGGGTTGGGAAGGGGGTGTCATAGGAGTAGCGAGGTTTGGGTGGGGGTGGGGGTGGGTGGTGGTGGTGGTGGGGGTGGGAGTTTTGAGGGTGGGGGATGGGAGGGGTGGATGTCTATTAGAGGAGAGATAAATTAAAATTTGGGGGGAAAAAAATAAAATAAAATTCGTTTTACCTATTGTAGCAGGTCATTAAGCTGCTGGGACCAATTTAGCAAAAATGATAGATAGTTGGGACTGCTCAGAAATAATCTTTAGTTGGGACTGAAACTGGCGAAACGTCCATAGTTGGGACTGTTCCTGTTAATTTTTCCTAATTCTAAAGGCTGGCAAACATTTCTTATGGAAAGTATTTAAGAAAATATTTTTCCGAAAATCATTTCTAAAACAGCCAGCTCAATCACCCGGTAGAGTAACTGGTACCCAGACCTGTTACCCTACTTAGTAGTGTTCTGAATATGTAACCAACTGGTTCCATATATATTCAAAACTCTACTACTTCACACTTAAGAACAATCACAAATAATTCCACTAGAAATATCATACGCAAACATTACATGAAGACCTAAGATGAGACAGTTAAAGAATCCTAAACTATCTTCATGCACTTCAATCCTTGAAGCTTCCCTTGAAACAACAATGAAGAATTATGTCTTTTCCTCGAACAACTCCGATAGGGCTTCTTAACTTCAAGTCTTGGAAAACATGTTTGCTAAATAAGAATACATCATAGCATAGCATATATTCTTTTGCTGTTTCTTTTAACAGTCAGGAACAGTTGGATACTCAGTTGTTTCCTAACACCCTAGAACCACCTGTAATAACAACTGTTCCTTGCAGCTGTTTGTCATCATTTCAAAACCTAAGAGACTCAACAACGATGCTTATTGAAAGTGGTATCCCTAAGAGTTTTTTGGGGAGAAGTTGTGAACACTGCATGCTATATTTTAAATCGTGCTCTCATTATACCTAAATCGAATAAGACCCCATATGAACTTCTAAAGGGTAGAAAGCTCAATATTGCATACCTTCATATTTTTGGATGCAAGTGCTTTGTGCATAAAATGGTAGAGAACCAGCTTGATAAGTTCGACCTTAGGAGTGATGAGGTAATCTTTCTTGGATACTCTTCTTAAAGTAAAGCATACAAGGTGTTCAATAAGAGGACCTTATGTGTTGAGGAAAGTGTCCATGTCGTTTTTGATGAATTTAACATGTATTATGAGATTACACAGGTGGAGCAAGGAGATATCATTAGAATGCTCGAGTTTACTAGAGAACAACTAGCTGCTTTATGTCAGGATCCGGAAGAGGAAATAGGTCCACTTAATGATCCATCAAATGTTGATGGTGGAGGACCTGATCTAGAACGAGAAGAGAATAATGATAATTTGTCTTAGGGGAAACCAGACTCTGATGGTCCGCAAGGAGAGAGACAAGTAAATGCCTCAAGGGGAACCACTGTGCAAAACGGTGGTAATCCTAATAAGGAAAGGTAAGTAATGAGAAAGGATCCACCCCTTGCAACCTTGCAACCCAGTACATCTGAAAGATTTAACTTGAATGCCACTGGAGTGTAAGCTGGTTCCAGTCATGTTGAATTAAGAGCACAAATGTGTTAAATACTCAGCAAGGCGCAAGAGTACCCAATCCAGTTTCTCATCCTCTGGTAGCTCTTTCAACATTAGAAACTCATCGGGATTACCATTTATAAACCTTCCTAGAAATGCCAAGCACTTGGAAAGCAACAGCATGTATCTCATGAGAAGTGGGTTTCGGAGTGTCTTGTATTTTGCATTGCACATATTCTCTAAAGGACTCGGTAAAACTATTGACCGCATCCACTACACTATCTTTTTTGCGCTTGTGAGAACCCAAAATGGTTGGATCCTTGGATGAGCCCGAAACTATGCCTTGAATTTGATATATCGGGTCTGTTTTAGTTTCGGGTTTAGGCCAATATGTTTAGGTTAATTAGTAGGGTAATATATAAACCCTATTATTAACCTCTGCCTCCGTATTATTCAGTAATCTGTACTCTCTCCTAAACCTAATAAAAACCATTTCTCCTCTGCCTGTGGACATAGCTAACACATTGTTAGTGAACCACGTTAATTCTTGTGTCGATTGTTCATTATTATTTGTTTCGTTAATTTCATCTATCACAACAAACTGGTATCAGAGTCGGATCTGTTAAGGTTCAAAATTTGCAATTTTTCGATTTACAAAGATGTCTGCTTTAAACGTAAAAATCGATAAATTCACCGGGAGGAATAGTTTCGGTCTATGGCAGATCAAGATGCGAGCCTTGTTGAAACAACAGGGGTTATGGGCGCCTCTTTCTAAGACAGGGAAGAAGGTAGGCACGGATGATGAAGAATCGAGTATCCTAGAGGAGAAGGCTCACTCGACGATCATGCTATGCTTAGCTGATGATGTCATCATTGAAGTCGCTGATGAAGAAACTATTGTTGGTCTATGGTTGAAGTTGAAGAGTTTATACATGACGAAATCTCTAACCAACAAGTTGCTCTTAAAGCAACATCTGTTCAGCATGCGTATGCAGGAACGTACGCCTCTCATGGATCATTTAGATCAACTGAATATTATCTTACTAGATCTTCGTACTATTGATGTTAAAGTAGATGATGAGGATGCTGCTTTAATTCTGTATCTTTGCCTTTATCATATGAGAATTTTGAGGATTCTTTTATTGTTAGGAAAGATAGTCTGTCTCTGGAAGAAGTAAGATTTGTTCTCCATACTAGAGAGGTCCATCATAAGGCATCCAGTTCTAATACAGAAAATCAGGCATCAGGATTAGTTGTTACCGGGGGTAAGGGTGTAATATCCCGTATCTAAGTATTATTAATATTTTAAATTTTCAGACTTAGTATAATAGAATTTATAACTTTCGAAACTAACAAAAATAAGAGTTAAAGATAATAGAAGGTATAATAACTTATTTTAAGTTCTTGTAGTAAACCTAACTATAAGCTCATAGAAACAACTACTCCATACTTAAGCAAAAAGAGAAACTAAATATTATTAAGATATTACAAGAAGTGCCCCTATAGCCTATAGCTCTAGCCCCTCTTCTTCCTCCTCCAATTTTCTTCTCCGGCACATTTTTGAGACATGTTCACACAGGAAATCAAAACCCATGTCAGTAGCTATCCTCATTTAGTCAATAAAGCTTGCTATACAATATCTCACAAAATCTGGAAGAAGCCTCAAATTTTGAATTCTCAATCTTCCTCCATTAATGTACCTTGACCAAAGTTCATGTATTTCGAATTATAAACTACGCAACAGAGCATTGGGTAGCCTCCGACAAGCTCTATATAAAATACCGAGTAATTTCCCATCATTTAGCCACAAGCAAAAATCAGAACAAATACTTAGCAATTAGCCAAGGATTTCTACTTTCTCTCTCCTCCATTTTACCTTCTTCCTTCTTCTCTGTTTTGGGCAAGCTTCCCAGCACCGCCACCACGCCAAGACACAACCAACAGCAACACCGTCATTCACCAAGCGCCCTGAGCACCACCACGACATCACTAACCACCACCTGCGTCACCGTCGCCACCACGGCAGCAGCTTCACCCAACCACGCACTCCCTTCCTTTCTCTCGCTACACCCACTCGCAGCACCTCTCTCTCTCCTCGACCCACTGCGTCGCGAACCCCCCACCACAAACCAACCACCTTCGCCGCCCCCGAGACCCACCAAGTGCTGCACTGAAGCCTCCATCTCCGGTGAGACGCTTTTGTCGCCCTTCCTCTGTTCCTTGTCGCAAGGTATGTTCAACATGCCTTTCCTACATTTCTTTTCTCTTTCTTATTTTCTCTTTTGGGCCTAAAGTATATGATTTGTATTTTATTAATTACTTCTACAATGGATGGGCTCAATTTATATATGAGTTAATGAGTTATAACTTAGTTGTTTTCATTAGACTAACGAGATTAGAATAGTATGTAATATAAACTTGTGTATAATACAAGCTTTCAAGTAATATGACTTAGTATGAGTATTGGACCAAGTTGAGTGAACTAAGTTAAGCAAACTTAATAATAGGTAGTCATATCTTATATTTTTGTTAACTCAATAATATTGATCCCAATTAACTAATAGGTACATATGACGAGTTCTAATTTTATTTAGAGAAAAGTTAACGTAATAACAATAATTATTCAAGTAATACGATGGTGCTTATCAAGTTTAGTAAATAGATGAATATACGTAATTTCACGATTAAATTGGTTAACGAGTCAACTTTATAACTATAACAAAAATTACAATATTAATCATCTCGTTATTAATTATTGATTAGATTAAGGGAAAAAGGATATTACAGCCTCCCCCGGCTATCAAAGTTACTACACGTGATTTGAGGTAACGTCTACTGCTAACACCCGCACTCCCTTTCCAATTATGTTTTATGATGCTTTTATAATGTTTATGCTATGATATTTATGGTGTGCGGGATGTGAACTGTTTTATTATGCAAATGATGTTTATAAGAAGTATGATTCTGTGAATGATTTGATATAATTAACGTTATGCAATGACTCTGTTATGATTTCTGAAAAAGTATTTAAAAGAAACGAAACATGATAAATAAAAGTGAAAGATGGTGAATGGCAGTACTATGTTCTATCTCTGGGCCGTGCACGTGTCGTTCTGTTATCTGACGGCAACGCCACCTTCTGATGGGGGACAAGGTCCTCGGTGGCACCCGCATGATGGCATTATATGCCACCTTCTGATGGGGGACAATGTCCTCGGTGGCTTTGCCTGGCATTATATGCCACCTTCTGATGGGGGACTTTGTCCTCGGTGGCTTTGCCTATGTTACTATTGGCATTATATGCCACCTTCTGATGGGGGATGAATATCCTCGGTGGCTTTGCCTTCTGTTACGATCTATGGCATTATATGCCACCTTCTGATGGGGGACTTATGTCCTCGGTGGCTATGCCTTCTGTTGTACTAGCCAAGTAACCAAAGAAAGTTTTCTGATAATGACATATGATAATGGAAATTATACTCAAGAATGACAAGGTTTATGAATCTTAAAATTTCTGATCTGAAGTGTATGTTTGCGAAATGGTTTGACTATATTCTCTCCTCCCTGTTTGCAAATAAAATGAATTGAAATGAATTTACGATGTTAGAGTAGTATGTTACTGAGCCTCGGCTCATGACGTTTTGTTTTCTGTTTTAGGTATGCATATGAAGATGGGATGACGTAGCAGTGAGGAATAATTTACTTTAAATTACGCGACTATGACAGTTATGTAATCTAAGTATATGAACATTAAATGACGCAACCCTAGTTATGCTTAAGTTAGCTACATGTTTCTAGAATTACTATAGCTTTTATAAAAGGTTTAGTTTCATGAAAGAATGTTTGCCTTGTACTTTCCCGAACGGAAAGTACGGCAGTGACGCACCGACTAAGCTAGTAAGGTCTTCCGCTGCTAATCCATGCAACTAATTAACCTAATAATGATGCTTAGAAGTCGGGGCGTTACAATGGGACAAGGGAAATTTGGTAAAAAGAAATCGAACCATAAAAATTCAAATTCTAAGGGTCCTGAAACTAATGATGTATGTAATTACTGTAAGGAGAAAGGGCATTGGAAAAATGAATGTCCTAAGAAAAAGAAGCAGCAGGAAAAGAATAAAGGTTCTGCGTCTTTGGCAGAAATTGATGGTAACTTTGAGGAAGATCTGGGCCTAGTTGCTAATAACCAATCACATTGTAGGGATGTGTGGGTTCTTGACTTTGGGGCGTCGTATCATATTAGTCCATGCAGAGAATGGTTTTCGACTTATGAGCAGATCGATGGGGGCAATGTGTCTATGGCCAACATTGCTGCCTGCAAAGTAGTTGGAATAGGCTCCATCCGTTTGAGGACTCATGATGGTACATTCTGCAACTTGAACAAAGTTAGGCATGTTTCACTGATGACAAAGAATCTGATATCTTTGAGTCTTCTCGACAGTAAGGGTTAGTTTCCATGGTGAAGGTGGAGTTATGAGTGTCTGCAAGGGTTCGAAGGTGGTTCTGTAAGGTATTAAAAATGGTACCTTATATCTTCTACAAGGTTCTACTGTGACAGGTTCCGCCGCTGTTGCATCATATGAGGTTCACAAGGAGGATATGACCAAGCTCTAGCACATGAGGCTTGGACATATGGGTGAAAGGGGGATGCAAATTCTGTCAAAAAGGGATCTTCTTTGTGGGAACAAGGTGCAGGATCTATAGTTCTGCGAGCATTGTGTGTTTGAGAAGCTTCATCGCAGCAAGTTTCCAAAGGGTGTTCATAGGACAAAGGGCACACTTGATTATATCCATTCGGATTGTTAGGGTCCTTCTCGACTTAAATCTATTGGAGGTCACATGTATTTTGTGTTGATGATAGATGATTATTCAAGAATGACTTGGGTAAATATGATGAAGCATTAAAGTGAGGCTTTCAAGAATTTCAAGCAGTGGAAGGCTTTGGTGGAAAATCAAGCTGGAAAGAAGATCAAAAGGTCGTGAACCGATAATGGTCTGGAATTTTGTTGGTCTGAGTTTAACGAGTTCTGCAAAAATGAAGGGGTTGCTCGCCATCATAATGTCAGGGATACTCCATAATAGAACGGGGTAGCAGAACGCATGAATAAGACACTGTTGGAGAGAGCAAGGTGCATGCTCTCTAATGTTGGGATAGCTAGAAGATTTTGGGAAGAAGTTGTAAGTACAGCGTGCTATCAGATCAATTGTGGACCTCACATAGGTATTGATTGTAAAACACCTTATGAGGTGTGGCCATGTAAGCCTGCAGATTATTCTTTGTTGAGAGTTTTTGGTTCTACTGTTTATTATCATGTAAGTGAGGGTAAATTAGAACCTAGAGCTAAGAAGGGTGTATTTGTGGGTTTTGGGAGTGGGGTTAAGGGCTATAGAATCTGGTCACCTTCTAGAGTCGAGTTATGCTTAGTAGAAGTGTAATATTTGATGAAAATTCTATGCTTAACCCCAATGTGAAGTCTGTTGTGGTGCCAGCTAGTGTTGATGTTGATAAATAGGTGGAGCTGCAAGTCACTCAAGATGAGAGTGAATCGCAGCACCAAGGTGGAGAATATTAACATGCTACTACTAAAACCGATTTGGCAGATTCTTCTAGTCACCAATCAGCCTCGTCAGAAGCACATCAAAGAAGCATAGCTCTTGATAAAGCTAGAAGAGTTAGTGTCGAACCTCCAAGGAGGTATGTTTTTGAGGATATGGTTGCTTATACACTACAGGTTGCTGAATAGGTGGACACTCATGAGCCATCCACCTACAAAGAAGTTATTTCTGGAAGTGAGTCTGCTCAATGGCTCTGTAACACCCCTAAATTCTACACCAATATACATACGTAGCGGATACATAAATACCAAATTTAAGGGTATTACCGCCACACTAAGTTTACCAACCCAAGTGCAAGGCTAATTCATTCCACCAATTCATCCAATGTTATCAAAGTCCTACTAAGTTTGAATTAACATTAAAATAAACCCAACCTCAAATAGTAATTACAATTCAACTAAATAGATAAAATCCTCAACGTAATAGTCTATGTAGTTAACTACTTATTATTAATTTCCTACTCTTAAACTTGTCGTGAATGAGCGCTCAATGCAGATCATGCATACCTGCAAATAAAAGAAAACAAAATACACAAGGAAAAACCACAAATCAGTGAAAATTGAGTAAGCACTACTTCACCCTGTAAAACGCTTTGGAAGATATTTTCTTACCTTTAAAAAAACATTTTATTAAAACATTTGTCACGCACACAATAAATAAAGTCAAACATAATTATCATTAATTATGAGTTAATTAGTTTCGAGTTTGTTTTGGAGGTAAGTGAACACAGAATATAAAACCACCGACTAAATAATATGGATTCTAGTCCACCACCCAATAGGGTGTAACCACCAATATAGGTCTTAGTCCTTAAGTGTGCACACCCCCCAGTGAGTGTTTTTAACTCAAAGGAGTAGAATAAGCCTAAGGTCGTGCAAATGGCTCCGACCAAATATTAAAGTATCTTGTACTTTCCACCATTATGTTCCACACCTTAGGGGATTCTACCTAAGATGACTTACCATCTAAGTTAATTAAACTTTACATAGCGAATCATTCTGTTATCAACTAGTTTAGTTATACCATGGCAAATAAACATAACTAAACAATTAACTCAATTAAGTATCTAACATATTAATCGTCCTTGTTAATTATTAATACATCAATTATGCATCTTGGCTCACATGAATATTAAAGACACCACATATAAACTCCATTCCCACCATGCTCAATAAAATAACGTACTTATATAGAATACCATCTACTTCCAGAATTTCATAAGTAACTCAATAATCATTATAAAAGATTAATATTATAATGTTCCCATATAACACTTCATAACCATGAGTAAAATAATTATTCCTTTTTACATATAGGAATCAGATTTTGTCCATAACAACAAGCAGATAACACATCCAGACACATAAAAACCATGTTTTCACATGGTTAACAAAGTGGTGAACATAGTAGCTTACCTTATTGCGCTTTGATCTTCCCTCACAACGTACGAGTGGCTACCTTCTCCGTCCTCTACAATAATCATATAACCATATATTAATACCTATCATAACTCATACTAAACTCTACATGTACCTACGCACTACGTACTTATATTATTAGTACTATAAGGGTACTTAGTCAACATATTAGTATAGTATACTTACGTTAACAAGCTAAGTTTTGCTGTCAACACATATTTTAGCGAGATTAAGTACTTTGCCCAAACTCACTATTCATATTCATACACTTATGGTAGGTGTTTATAATTATTTTGTAATTATATATATATATATATATATATATATATACATATATATATATATACATATATATATATATACATATATATATATATACATATATATATATAAGTGAATTGAGGTTTAAAGGCCAAAATCGGCCCGAAATGGCCTTCATTTACCGAAAATGGGTTTCAAAGCATATAAGTGGAGTTTAATTGACTCTTATAGTTATATATGTACCTATTGGAACTATATATGACCTAACATGCCCCTAAATGCAAAAAACTAAGTGAATTGAGGTTTAAAGACCAAAATCGGCCCGAAATGACCTTCATTTACCCAAAATGGGTTTCAAAGCATATGAGTGGAGTTTAATTGACTCTTATAGTTATATATGTACCTATTGGAACTATATATGACCTAACATGCGGCTAAATGCAAAAAACTAAGTGAATTGAGGTTCAAAGGCCAAAATCGGCCCGAAATGGCCTTCATTTACCCAAAATGGGTTTCAAAGCATATAAATGGAGTTTAATTGACTCTTATAGTTATATATGTACCTATTGGAACTATATATGACCTAACATGCCCCTAAATGCGGGAAATAATAGTAAACTTACACAAGTGTCTTCCCATAATGATTTCTTCATTCCATCGGGCACATCTTTCCACCCCACCAAAATGCTCAGTTTGCGCACACATAACCCTAAATGCTGCCCATACATTTTACGCCATTGACCACAAGGTTGACCCATATCATCATACTCGAGGGTCATTGGGGTGTTATAATTCAATCCCTTGGTCCCACCCCTTCCTTTCCGCTTCTTTGTTGCAACTTTACTTGGAGTTTTGGTGGTACTAAGAACCTCTTTCCCCGCATTTTTGTGTGGCACAATGACGGATGAAATACAAGGATAATCTTCCCTAGCATTGTTGTCAATGGGGGGAGCCTTATTGGCTAGCTCCTCATTTATTTCAGCCAAGCGAAGTTCCCTATCACGCAAGCGCTTCTCCTCATCATGCGTTATGTCTTCCGGTTCACCTTTATCATCCTCCTTCTCCGCATCATACTCATCATCATCATCCAATGACTTATCATAATCATCATCGGTTTCTTCCTCCACAATTACATCATATCGGACCATGTTTGAAACTCCTGATATTTTAAAAAACGATATTAGAAACGCGCAAGATTAAACAAAAATATGAAAGAATTTATTCACGCGCCCCCGCACACCGCCCCCTGCACGCCCCCCACACTGCCCCCACCCGCACATGCCCCGCACCGCTCACTGCCCCCTGCACCCCCCTTCATTGCCCCACCTCGCACAACCCCCCTTCACCCCTTCTTCACCGCCCCCCCCCCCGCACGCCCCGCACTGCCCCCCACGCCCCACACCAGCTGCCCCCCACCCCGCCCCCTTCACCGCCCCCACCCCGCACCCCCCCACCCTTCACGCCCCCTTCACGCCCCCCGCACTTCCCCCACACTCGCACGGAGACCCCCGCACCGCCACCGCCCCCCACCTTGCACCGCCTCCCCCACCCGCACAGCTGACGCCCCGCACCGCCCACCTGCCCCCCCCTCACTTGCCCCCACCGCACTCCCCCTTCACTTGCCCCCCAATGCACCCCCCCCTTGTCCCACCCCCCGCATAGCCCCCCCTTGCTGTCCCACCCCGCTTGCACAAGACACCCCTTGCATAGTCCCCTTCCCCCCCCAAACAATCCATAAGTACGCCCTATACGACATTCATCTACCCAATTCGGTTTTCAAATCATGTGACCCGACTTTAAGTGACTCTAATGGTGATACATATACTACTAAGAACTATACGTAACCTATAATGAGACTAAAAGCGATAAATTAAGTTTATTGAGGTTGAAAAGCCGAAATAGGCCCGAAATGACATTCACTTACCCAAAATGGGTTTCAATACATGTGAAGCGAGTTTAGTTGATTGTAATACATATATATATACTAATAAGAACTATACATGACACTACATGCGGCAAAAAGCGAGAAATTAAGTTAAGGTAGCGTTTGGGAACCCGAATTTCATTTTAATTGTAGTATTTTAATTCTAAAATTTGAAATCATGTATTTGAATTCCAATTCCAATTTCTCAAACTTGTTTGGGAAACATGGGAATTGAATTCCAATATTTCAAATCTATGTATTTGTTTGGAAAACATTGGAATTGAATTCCCGAATTCTAATTCCATGCTATTGTTTGGATAACCTTGTAATTGCATTCAACAAAAAGTATTAAATCCTTAGCAAATAAAAGACATTTGACATTCCAACAATCCAAAATTGTTATAACAAAAGTTATCTCAACATAGAGAGCAACATTTAAGAGTAGTATTTGATAAAAGTAACGCAAAAACCTACAATGACATACGAAAGTGAGTCAAACTACTCAGCAAGGCACAAGAGTACCCAATCAAGTTTCTCATCCTCCGGTAGCTCTTTCAACATTAGAAACTCGTCGGGATTACCTTTTATAAACCTTTTTACTGCCCTCATAATCTAATTCCTATAAATGCCATATACTTCAGACACAACAGTATGTATCTCTTGACAAGTGGGTTTCGGAGTGTCGTTCATTTTGCTTTGCACATATTCTCTGAAGGACTCGGCAAAACTGTTGACCGTATCAGCTACACTATCTTTTTTGCGCTTGCGAGAGCCCGAAACAGTTGGATCCTTCGATGAGCTTTTTCCTTCACTGATCACATCCTCCTCCATGGCGTCCGCTGCCTCATCATGTTGTTTTGAACCATCCCCAACAGCTCTATCTGCACCAAATAAAGTGCATATATCTTCCCAATTTTCTATGCACTTGTTGCGGTAAGAGGCTGCATTTTTGTTCTCCTGAAAAAGAGAGCAGAACATGATATATTTTAGCATAAACATTACATGTAATATATGGAATTAAAAGTTAGTACTTTTGAGTTGACAAATTTGGCTGGTGTTCAAGTTTATATAAACTTTTCAGCTTGTTACAACATAAAGGTGCATCTCATGTACTACAGAGTCAAATAAATCCTTCATCATATTCACATGCGAAAAATGCAATTCCATAACACGTTTCACATTGCAAACCAGTAGCTTTAAATGAACCACTCTCTCTTTAATAGATCTTATGACAAAGGGCAAGTCTCCTTCCAACACCACCTCATATCAAATCAGCTATAGTTTCATATTAAAGAAACTGCAATGAGGGGCAAAAATTTCATCCATGTGTATAGTTTTAAACCTTACGTCATTCCAACACCACCTCATATCAAATTTGTACATATAGATTATTGCTTATACAAGTTATGACCTTCCACACTAAAAGTTGTGATGTGAGCAAGCATATAGACAAACACAAATCTATGAGATCGATTTTTATCCACTCATTTCCAACGTACTCCTATTAAAGAAAAGAATGTACCATGACACCAAAATCGTCGGTCGATGTAAAACCCAAGTCATGCATCGAGTCCATCACCACCAGTGACACTCGCTAAGCTGAAACTTTTAGGTTTACTACATAGTCTACATGGCTGCCATCGGTCCATGACCACCGGTGACATTTCGTATATCTTAGTTGCCCAACATCTCATCTTTAATACGTAGAAGAAACTTAAAAATTAATTCATTCACTATAAGAATGACCCCGAAAGCTCATCACCATTCGGTATCGGTAACCAATTTGATAAAATGGTACTAAATTCAGTGTGCAACACCGGTTTGAAATGTTCCACAATCCACATGGATGTTCAAGGTAATGCAGCTTGACTAGCAAAATGACAAAGAGAAAAATTTTCATGACAAAAGTATACAACAAGAAATAATTGCCAAAAAGACAGAAAAATTTACATGACAAAAGTATACAGGAAGAAATAATTGCCAAAAATACAAAGAATACAACATGAAATCAACAATAATCAACGGTAAGCCGAATTCAAAAAGCTCAAGGATGAATGCATACATACCGATGTTGCGACGGAAAAACTCACAAGTCACAAATGAACATCCAAGCGAGTGCACCACGAGAGGAACCCTTAGGAATAACAATGATGACATCCGACCACACAATCGACCCCCACAATTCACCGGAACTATCCTTGCTAACCAACATCTCAAGCCAAAGCACCTCTATCTCCTTCCCATTCGCTTTCCCTTCCCACACCACAAACAACCTTTCAACCAAATTACACTGCAGTTCTATCAAATTTCAAGGTCATTTTTATTTGCTTTCACACGCATAAGACTACTTTTCATATAAAACAACTTAAATCCATGACAGTAATATTAACCGAAGACTCACAAAATAATTTATAACCACATCATAATATCAACAACAATAATGCATAATCACAAAATAATAACAGCCACCATAATGTATATTCACATAACACTTAACATTAGTCGACTCTTTGCATCATCGGTACATACCCAACTTTTGAGGAACAAAAACAATAACGGCCACCATAATGTATATACGAAGAAAACAATAGAGTAATCAAAACAATAGAGTGATTGTGAAATCAAAACAAGAAGGTGAAGAGAAATTAGGTTTGTACCTCACAAAACAAGGGAGAAAAAGAAGGAATGAAGAAGAAAAATAGTAGAAACTCGAACAAGGAGGCAGCAGCACCACTAACAACATCACCAAAGACACGGACAACGGCGGTAGAACGCCGGAAAAACGTGCAAAGCAACATCAACAAATGAGAGAGAAACGCGAGTAACAACCCTAATTTCGCGAAATTCATGACAATTGCAGCAAAAAAAAATCAAATTCGCAAATTTAATCATGAAAAAAGCAAAAAAAAATCATAAACTCAATGATATAGAACCTTGATAATTCAAAATAAAACTTAATTACAGAAGTAGGAAGAAGATTTCATAGTTGAAAAAGATGAAAAATAATAATTTTACCTTCAATCGAATATTATGAGATCAAGAATCATTCCTTCAATCTTTGATCAACCGCAAAATCATTCTTTCAGTTCTGAAAATCAATCGCATAATCGTTCATTTGAGAGAAAGAGAGGGGGAAAATCACGAAGCTCAGGGGAGGAGAGTGAGAAAATCGTGATTTTTATCGGGAGGGTTTGAGAGTTGGGTTGGGCTGGAAATTGAAATGACAGGGGGAAGGGGTGAGATTTGGAGAGAGGTTTTTTTAACATGGGTTAGAATTGAATTGAAATTAGCCTAATTTCAATTACAATTCCACTAGTTAGCCAAACAAGGGAATTGGGCCAATTCCATCATTTCAAATGAAATGATGGTTCCCAAACAGGCCCTAATTGAGGTTCAAAAGCCGAAATAGGCCCGAAATGACATTCACTTACCCAAAATGGGTTTCAATACATGTGAAGCGAGTTTAGTTGATTGTAATACATATATATATACTAATAAGAACTATACATGACACTACATGCGGCAAAAAGCGAGAAATTAAGTTAATTGAGGTTGAAAAGCCGAAATAGGCCCGAAATAGGCCCGAAATGACATTCACTTACCCAAAATGGGTTTCAATACATGTGAAGCGAGTTTAGTTGATTGTAATACATATATATATATATACTAATAAGAACTATACATGACACTACATGCGGCAAAAAGCGAGAAATTAAGTTAATTGAGGTTCAAAAGCCGAAATAGACCCGAAATGACATTCACTTACCCAAAATGGGTTTCAATACATGTGAAGCGAGTTTAGTTGATTGTAATACATATATATATACTAATAAGAACTATACATGACACTACATGCGGCAAAAAGCGAGAAATTAAGTTAATTGAGGTTCAAAAGCCGAAATAGGCCCGAAATGACATTCACTTACCCAAAATGGGTTTCAATACATGTGAAGCGAGTTTAGTTGATTGAAATACATATATAGACAGTAATAAGAACTATACATGACACTACATGCGTCTAAAAGTGAAAAATAAAGTAAAATGACCTTGCAAAGTCGAAAGCCAGAATTGGAACCAAAGAAGTCGAGCCTATTGTTTACTTTTGCCACCTTCATTTGAAGTTTCAACCATTATCCGTTCCCCGTGATCTGCACGCATGTAACTTGTCGCTAACTCCGCATCAGTGACATCGGAGTTCGGAATGGTGAAAGGCGGGGTGTCTTCAAACGCATCATACTCCTCCTCATCCTCAACATCACCAACTCCAAGTATACTTCTTTTCCCGGACAACAATTGACCACTTGTTATCGAAGGGTCAGTTTCGTAGAATACTTGCTTAACTTGTGATGCAAGCACGAATGGCTCTTCACTATCACGCAACCGACCCAAGTCTACAAGAGTAAATCCACAAGGGTCATCTTTTCTTATGTAACGCCGGTTATACTCAACCCACTTGCATCGAAATAAGCAGACCGTGAAACCAGAGAAGTCAAGCTCCCATATATCTTGAACTCGCCCATAGTATAACAATCTAGCATCAATAGGAGACTTGTCTTTGGCACTTGCATAATGTGTAGATGATGCCTCTACTGAAACACCACTATTCTGGAGAGATCTCGACTTTTGATCTTGACGATCTGTCCAATACGTATATCCATTAACATCATAACCCTCATAGGAGTGCACAGCTTCTCGAGGACCAAATGCTAGCCACTTCAGAGTTTCAGAAACATTGGAATCTACTTCACGCATTATTCGCTTATGGAACCAATCAATAAACGTCTTATTATGCAACTGCATCAATGCTCTAGTCCCTTTACCTGGATTCTGGTCACGCAACTCCTCCAAATGTTCATCCAAGTACGGATGCACATGTACCATATGCTGCAATACAAATAAGTGTGCTTGTATACGCCTTTCAACAGGAGGTACGATCATTTTGGAGCCAAGTGTACCTTTACCCGCGAGTCTGCCCTCGTGTCGAGATGTAGGAAGCCAATAGGATCAACATTAGTTAAGAACTCAGCCACAAAATTACCGACCTCTTCACTCACAATCCCCTGAATTATACTTTCTTCTGGTTGCGCTGGATTCCTTACTTTATCTTTCAAAGAGCCCATATGTCTCTCAAAAGGATAGCACCACCTCAAAAACACCGGACCACATAGCTTAATTTCTCGAACTAGATGTACAACCAAATGGACCATAATGTCGAAGAAAGCAGGTGGGAAGTACATGAACTTGCACAAAGTCTGTATCACGCTAGCCTGCAGAGCATCAAGCTTCGAGGGTTGTAACGTTTTGCTACATATAGTATTGAAAAAAGAACACAGCTCTGTTGTGGTATGTTTCACGTGTTTCGGCAATATCCCTCGAATTGCAATCGGTAAGAATACTTGCATCATTACATGACAATCATGAGACTTCATGCTCGATAATTTCAACTTACCGTCTAAGGTAACAAATCTTTTCATGTTCGATGAGTACCCTGATGGAACCTTAATGTTGTACAAACACTCGCAAAAAAGACGCTTCTCAGCTCTAGATAGAGTGTAGCAAGCCGGAGGTAAATTGTTCCTATCATCATCCTTCACCGTTTTCTTTCCTTTTCTTTCAATTCCTGCAGGGCGACCCTTCTTCATATTCCTTTTCTTTTCCCTTTCCTTTTCCCTTTCCTTTTCCTTTTCCAGACACTTTCTCTTTTTTCTTTCTTTTCTTAGTGTCCCTCTTTTGAGCCCATAGTTCTGATCGAAGCCCCTCACTTTCCAGATACAGTCGCACCCCTTTGCTATCCTTTGTCTTATGTGGAATATTCATAAGTGTCCCCAGAATGGCGTCACATATATTTTTCTCTATGTGTATGACGTCGAGACAATGTCTAACCTCTAGATCTATCCAATATGGAAGTTTCCATAGAATAGACTCCTTTTTCCAAAGTCCCTTAGCACCATCACTCGCTCCTTTGCCGAATATCGTTGCAATACCCTTGACCTAATCAAAAACCTCAATACCAGTCAATGGCCTACGAGCAACCCCTTCCTCAATTGTTCCATCGAATGCCTTCTTCTTATTACGATAAGGATGGTCGCGTCGAAGGAACCTTCGGGTCCGCATATAAACTTCTTTGTGACAAGTAGTAATGTATTTAGATGTTGTGTCGTCCATGCAAATTGGGCATGCTTTCTTCCCTTTGTTCTTGTACCCGGATAAGTTCCCATAAGCAGGATAGTCATTAAGAGTCCATAAAAGTATGGCACACAATGTGAATACCTCATCAGCATGTGCGTCATACACAGAAACTCCTTCATCCCACATTTTTCTCAAATCATCAACAAGTGGCTGGAGGTAGACATCTATGTCGTTGCCAGGCTGTTTCGGCCCTGAAATAAGAATCGACAACATGATGTATTTGCGTTTCATGAACAACCAAGGAGGCAAATTGTATATAACTAGAAGAACCGGCCACGTACTATGTTGAGAACTAAGAGTGCCAAATGGGTTCATTCCATCCGTGCATAGGCCAAGCCTCAAATTTCTGTCCTCGGCACCAAAGGCCTTATGAAAATGATTGATACCTTTCCACTCAGGAGAATCAGTCGAATGTTTGAGAAAACCGTCCTTTTTCCTTCGTTCTGCATGCCACCTCAAGTTCTTAGCATCTTTTTTGATTGAAAACATGCGCTTGAATCGTGGTATAACCGGAAGATACCACATCACCTTTGCTGGAGGACCTTTCTTATCACCAACCCATGCGCGCCTGTAACACGACTTCCCACATCGAGGACATTCATCCATATTTTCATATTCATTTCGATATAGCACACAATCGTTTGGACAAGCATGTATCCTCTGGAACTCTAAACCGAAGGGACACATCAGTTTCTTAGCATAGTAGTTCGACTTGGGTAGTTCATGGTCGTCCGGCAACATATCACCAAATGCTTGCAACAAGGAAGTGAAACAAGAGTCACTTATATCGGCTTTCGTCTTGATATTAAAGAGTGTTATCACGGCCGTTAGCTTGGTGTACCTCGTACAACCGGGATACAACCGTTTCCGAGATGCCTCGTCCATGCACTCAAAGATACGAGGCCGTTTGCCAGAATGATCTACCCCCGCCATCATCTCCTCGATATGATCCCCTTCATCATCATCATCCTCTATTTCAATATCCTCATATTCATCCTCGATGTTGTCATTCTCAATGACATCAAACTCACCTTCTTCATGCACATCGTTAACAATGGCATTTCGACCATCATATATACCCTCCTCACCGTGCCAAACCCATACATAGTAGTCTTGTCTAAACCCGCGACGAAAAATATGCTCCCTAAGCGACTCAATGCTACTAACGATGCTCACATTACCACAATCAACACAAGGACAATAAAACCCCTCGGTTCCCTTTGCAGCCTGATGACTTAATGCAAAGATCACAAAATTCAAAGACCCCATCCACGAATTCACACGTGTCACGACTACCATACATCCATGCACGATTCATTTCAACCAAACCTAGCTCTAATTAAACACAAGCAACAAGTACCCTATGTCAATGACGAACTTCACTACATTATTAGAGTTTAAACACGATATATATTTAATAAAATTATGTATGCTTTCCAAGGGTCCTTATCACTCCAACCTAACCCATCCTTAGATGTCTAATCTCACTAGTGAATGTATTGCCTTCAGTTCGAATCTACGGAAAATCCGGCAGCATTTCCCTACAGTTCTCCAAGTACACGATGTAGATATATAGTTATTTATATCTACATATGTACCCAGAGAACAAAAGTAGGGAAACGACGAGTCAAGATTTTCCTCTAGAATCGAACTAAAGACATACATTCACCACCTAAGTGAGATTAAACATCTAAGAACAGTCCCAAACCGGGGACTATTCAAGACTTACTCCTAATGAGTAAGTCTCGAACGGGTATCTAGGCATATGATATGATGATGCAAACATAGGTTTTTAAAAACAACAAAACATTTTACATCTAATCTCAATTCAACGATAAATATATACACATTTGCAAATATAAACCAATTTACTATGAAAGAAAGTTAAATATGAGTGATAACATACCAATATCAAGGTTATCAATAGAGAAATCGAGCTCAACACTCCGTCACTAGCTAGCTTCAATAATCAACAACAAAGTATAAAGTTAAGATTGGTATAAATTAGCAAATCAAACAATATTAAACTAAACTAAGCTAAACTAAACTAATTAAATAGCTAAACCAATAATCATATTCAACGTTTAAAGTTCAAACCTAACTAGTTAGTAAGTAGTACAACTACAACAACAACCACAACAAAGCCCTAGTTTTGTAACCTAAAAATCAAACTAACTACTATAAATAAAATCAAATAAACTCAAATCAATCAAATTTACACCCTTTAACTATAATACAACCTAATTTCACTGACAATTATTCATAAAACTACAATTAATTATAAAACTTGAAGCTTCAAATATGAGATTCAATAAAAGTTGAGAAATTTTAGGTACCTAAGAAGAGAAGGAGGAATGTAGGTGTTAAGGGCACGGTGGAGGTGCGACGGTGGAGCTTCTAGGGCACGGTGCAGCCGCGGAGGAAGACGCACGATGCAGCCGCGGAGGAGGACGCCGGCAATTCCTGTTGTTGATGAAAACAAAGGAGGGAGCTTCTAGGGTTTGTTGTTGATGAAGCGTGGAGGTACGGCGGTGGAGGTGCGGCGGTGGAGGTGCGGCGGTGGTGCATCGATGAAGCGTGGAGGAAATTGAGAAGGAAGGAGGGAGTTCAAACTTCGAACCTAAGGAAGGAGGGAGTACAGGGGAGTGTTCGCACAAAAATTGTAATCAACTCGACCAATTTAACGCGGGATTTAGGAAAAAATAAATAAATAAATCGCTGCGGTTCAAAAAACCGTAACGGTTAACTGACAACCGCAACAGTTTCTTTTAACCGTTGCGGTTTTCTGTAGACCGTAGCGGTTTATGTTCCCCCTTTTCCCCTCAAATTTTACGACGATTTACCGTTGCGGTATTCTTAAGGACCGCAGCGGTTTTCTTATGACATTTAAAGTTTTTTCCACTAGTGCATTGATGAGCTTTCCTATGATATAGCAGCCTTAACTACTGAGAATGATAGATTGTTTGCAGGTTTAACCGACGAGCAACTAATCATTTATCATGAAATCATGGATGCCATTTCGGGTAGAGGGGGTATCTTTTTTGTTTACGGACATGGAGGAACAAGTAAACATATATGCGGAGAACATTATGTGTTGCCATATATAAGGAAGATGGGTGAAATTGTACTATCAATTGCTTCAAGCGAAATTGCATCATTAGTCCTTCTAAGAGGAAGAACAACTCAATCAAGATTTAGTATACCTTTGAATGTCAGTGAGAACTCAACATGTGCTGGAATTTTGCTGGGAACAGAATTAGTTGCATTGCTTATTATTTGAACAAAGCTTATCATTTGGGACGAAGCACCTATGATGCATAAGTATTTTTTGAAGCATTAGATAGATTTGAAGGACATTATGCGATCAGCTGACGATGATAATTTCCATTGACCTTTTGGTGGCAAGCTAAGGTTGTTGTGTTTGCTGGTGATTTCAGGCAGATATTACTAGTTATACTTAAGAAAACCAGGCAGGATCTTTTCTTTTCGGCCATAAATTCCTCTTATTTGTGGGGTTCATGTAAAGTGCTAAAACTTACTCGCAATATGAGACTACAAGCAACCAATTCCCATTCTAATGTCGATGAGATAAGAGAGTTCTCTAATTGGATACTAAGTGTGGGCGATGGCAAGGCCGGGAAGGCCAAATGATGATGAAGGTGTCGTTGAGGTTACTGATGACATTCATATAGATGGAGGAGCATACCCTATTTCCGCAATTGTTGAGAGCACATATTATTTCCTCCAAGAAAATTTGTGGGAAGCAAAATACTTTCGAGAAAGGGCTATTCTAGCTCCGATTAATGAGATCGTTGAGATAGTCAATGATCATGTGTTTTCCACCATTTCTGGAGAGGGAAAAGTGTACTTGAGTTTAGATGGAATTAGCAAAGAACAAGAGAACCTTGGAGTCCATGAACTTTATTCAACTTAATTCCTAAATATAATAAAATGTTTAGGACTACCGAAGCACAGTACAAGGTTGAAGGTTAGTGCACCAGCCATGCTTCGAAGGAATATTTATCACAGAGCAGGATTGTGTAATGGCACGAGATTTATTGTCAGGCTTTTAAGCAATCGTGTCATTGAAGCTATTGTCATATCCTGTAATAATGTCCATAATAAAGTGTTCATCCCATGAATGACACTCACACCGTCTCGCTCAACCAAATTTCTTATTAGATTTCAAAAAAGACAACTTCTTTAATGGTGTGTTTTACTATGATTATTAATAAAAGCCATGGACAATCTCTATCCCAAGTAGGTTTGTATCTTACTAGACCTCGTTTTGGTAGCGTGGTCAATTCTACGTTGCCATTTACAGAGTCACGAGTAAAAAAGGACTAAATCTTTATTCATGAAAAGGAACATGGTGTATGTACAACTACAACCAATGTAGTTTATAAGGAAATGTTTCATAACGTATAAGTTGTAATGGATAAGAATATTTCAATTACTATTTGACTAGTTTTGATATATTATCGTTATATTTGTAATTTATTTGCAATGTTTTCTATTAGTTTACAATCTATATAAACTAATATTCAACATTGAAATATTATTTTTTTTCGTATATGGCTGTGAATAAATATGCCTGTATGGGTTGCCATATTGAATGATTTACTCTGTGCTACATTTTTATCAGTTTGTCTAAATTCTTTTGTGTAGAGTATTGTGAGATATACATAACATGTTTAACATTGAAATAATTTTAAAAAATTCAAAGAAGAAAGCATATATTACTTGGGTTATGAACTTCCCGTACATCATGCACGGGTCTAAAGACTAGTTCCTTGAATATAAATGTCCCAAAAATAATAAGTTTGATGACTGCAATTCCACGTGGCATGTAAATAAATTTCACAATGACATTTGTCACTTTAGATTATGTGTTGGCATGTGGCACATTTATTGCCCATATGACTTGTGTACACGTATATATTGATAGATAGATGTACTATGTAAAGCAACCTAGTCTACCTATTAAATTGTTTACCAATAATTATATCCCACAATATATTAAAACTAGATTTGGGACCCATGTCATACACGGGTTGAAACTTATCAATTAATTAATTCCTCTGTTTTGTTAGTTGCATCATTTGTGTTTGTACAAGGACCAAGGAGATGAGAGAGATAGAAGGAGATAAAAAAGGAACCCATGTGCTAGGAGAGAGAAAAGAGATAATATATTGCCAAAAATAAAAACGATGTAAGTAATAGGGAATTACTAAAGAGTCTCTTGGGTGTAACATGTTACACCATAACTTATTGTTTAATAATCCCTTCACACGTGTGAAATCCCAAACTCGAAACTTATGCTGAAATTCACTTTCTCCTTCCACCTCTATGCCCTTCCATGGTCGTCGTCATCACCCGAAATGTATCTCGGAGCTCTTATTTGAAGGGGTGGTCGTTGGATTTCATGTACCAGATCAATTCCAGGAAGCGCTGGAAGTCGAAGGGGTTCGCCAGAACCCTAGCTTTACTCCTCCTCCTCGTTCTAGTGCGATGGGAAGGTGAGAGGAGGTGAGGTGGTGGTTGGGGGTGGTGGATGGGGGTGGCGGATGGGTGAAAGGAGGTCGGGTTTTGAGAGGAAGGAGATATAAAGGGATTGAGTATAAGTTTTTTTGGAAAGGAGATTAAATGATCCATGTTTGGTGTATAATGACATGAAGTTGATAAATAATGATAAGGTATATAATGATATCAATTTTCTTATAAATAATATCATTTTGTGTTATAATGAAAAGGTATATAAAAGGTTGACAAATGATAATAAATAATAAGAAAATAATACAAGTTTGCTGAAAAATGACATAAAATTGAGTAATAATAATAATATCATTTCTCTTATAAATAATATCAGTTTGTGTAATAATAATAAGGTATATAAAGAGTTGAAAAATAACAATGATATGGAGGAAAATAATATAACTATGCTGAAAAATGACATAGAAGTGAGTAATAACAATATCGTTTCTCTTATAAATGATATATGTTTGTGTAATAATTGTAAGGTATAAAGAGTTGAAAAGTGATAATGAAATAGGGGAAAAGGACATGTAATTGCTCCAAAATGATACAAATTTGAAAATTGACATAATAGTCAATACGTGAAAGAGTTTTACAAATGACATGAAATAAATTATTTTAAAAAAATGACATAAGACAGCTGAAATAGTTTTATAATGACATAAAACACTAATATTAGTTTACACAAGTGAGAATGTTGTCACATAATAAGTTATGGTATAACAGCAGTGAACCATATCATTTTTACTCATTTCTATATCATTTTTCAACAAACTTGTATCATCTTCCCCTATTTTATTATTGTTTGTCAACTTGTTGTGTACCACATCATTAAAACTCAATTTTGTGTCAGTTTTACTCATTGATCTTATGCCATTTTTCAGCAAACTTATATCATTTTAACTTATTTTAACATTATTTGTCAACTCCTTATGTACCATATCATTATTACTCATTTTTATGTTATCTTTCAAAGAAATTTATATCATCTTCCCCATATTTTATTATTATTTGTCAACTCCTTATGTACCATATCACTATTACTCATAATTGCGTCATTTTTACTCATTTTTGTGTCATTTTTCAAAGAAACTTATATCATTTTCACCTATTTTAGTATTATTTGTCAACTCCTTATGAACCATATCATTACTACTCATTTATATGTCATTTATACTCATTTTTATGTCATTTTTCAAATAGACTTATATCATTTTCCTTATTTCATTATTATTTTCAACTCTTTAATACCTTATCCTTATACGAAAACATATATCATTTATAAGAGAATTCATGTCATTATTAGTCACATTTATGTCATTTTTCAACAAACTTGTATCATTTTTCCTATTTTCATTGTTATTTTTCAACTCTTTATACACTTTATCATTAGGAAAAATTGACAGGAGAGGCCCGAACTTTGGCCGATAATTTTTAAAAGGTACCAACTTTAGATTAACCTCGTGCGAGTCCCAACTATGAGGGGTCTTAACTTTGAGAGGGCCTTGTAGGTTTCTAACCCGGTACAACAAGTTCTCCAAAGACGTGACCTCATTAAAGAGGCACGTGAGTTTAACTTTTGATCTGTCACCCTTTCCCCTCCCCCATCCCCAACCACCCCTCCCCCGCCACCCTCCCTTTCTCACACCCCTCCCCAACCACCCCCTTGGCTCTATGCGGACCACCAACACACATGGGAACGCCAGCAGGTGGAACAACCCAATGGCGGCAGCAACACCTACGAGTAGCAACGATAGACACACGTGAATAAAGGAGAGAGAAAAGTGCCATGGGCATGGGAGCAGTACCCCAACAGTAACACAACAACAATTACAACCACCAACAAGAGGAGAGATGAGAACAGCGACGACGGCGAGCGAAAGAACCACCACCAACAACTATGGTGACGGAAACACGAAGAGTAGTGGTGTAGAGCAGAGTTGAAGCAACGAATGAAGAGAGAAAGGGGATTGCTCCGACGAGCTTAAGGGGGTAACGGAGGAGCAGCATGCGAAGCTGCGAGGAGAGAAATCAGGCGAAGTTCTCTCTTTGTCCTTCACCGGCGGTAGATGGATGAGAGTGTCTGATTTTTCTCTTCTTTCTCTCTCTTTTCTGGTAAAATTTCTGGTAATTTCTATGTTATCAAGTTTTACAGAGAAGATGGAGATTGAAGTGGGTTGTTTTTACAAACTTGATCATTCTACGCTACCTTCTTCAACTGAATTTCCAGCTTCATTGAGCTCAATTAAAGCTGTTTTGGTAAATTTTTCAGAAAAAATTACATGTTAATTAATCTCATTTATGGTTGAATTATATGGATTATTATGAGCTGGGTTTTGTTCTTAGTTTGATTTTCTAATGCGGGTATTATTTGGTTACATTTCAGGTTGATAACTGATGTGGATGCGGATGTGCTTTAGTTGAGTTTTACGGAAATCCAAGAATCTTGAAAGAAAGACTGGATCTTTAGGGTTTTCTTTAAGTATAAAGGATAGAACAATTCGATCAAACACAAAGTAATTCACGAATTGGGTCTTGATTCACTCTCAAACACAAAGTAATTAAGCAATCAATCTTAAATCTCAAACACAAAGTAATTGATTTAAGGTTTGGAAATCACAAAGAAGTCCGGAAATTTTCACAAAGAAAATTAAAACTCTAATCTCATAAATCTGTCCCTTAAAATAACGTACACCCTAAGCTATATATAAGCAAAATAAACTAACTCCTACTATGCTTAGGACAAGTTCCTAATTCATACTCCTAATCAAACTCTAAATAAGATTGAATCATGTAAAATCCATCATTTTAAGAACGTAGGCAAAACCATGACTCCTAATACAACTCGAACTTGAAAACATAAAGCAATAAAGATATGAAGAGTCCTAATAGAACTCAACTAAGCATGCTATCACACGCCATTCTCATTCCTAACAGAACTAGGAATGTCTCCCAAACATCCATCTCACCACGCACACATCATACTCCCCCTCTTAAGATGAAATTGCCCTCAAGTTCCGTCTAGGCATGGTATCAAATCACAAACATTAAGTGAAACACAAACTCCCTTGCCAAGTAGAACTTGATATGTGTCGAAATTCCCATGATGTACAATTTGAAATGGACCTTCATCCACCTGCTCTTCCTTCCCCTTTGAGTCGTAATAGAGCTTTTGGGCAGCGAGAGAAAGCCATACATGATCCCCGACACTAAATGGTGCCTTTTGACGAATTTGCAGTAGATGGTCTTTCTTTCTAGCTCTTTTCTCCTTCTTTGTCATCTCTTTTGAATCAACAGTAGAAATGAATCACGAACTAGTTGGTGAAGAAGTACTACTCGGCCCTTTTCCCTTAACTTCAGTAGCACCCGAAAACTTTGGAGGTAATGGAGCCAAGTGAATCTTCTTGTTCCCCACTCGCACAGTATAAACATTGCTTTCACCTTCAAGACTAACTTTGCGATCAAATTGCCACGGCCTACCAAGGAGTATATGCGAAGCATTCATTGGTAGTACATCACACCATAGTTCATCCGAATAGCCACCAATAGAGAAAGCAACTAGTGCTTGCCTTTTCACATTTAAACCCGCCGTATCATTCAACCACTTAATCTTGTAAGGACATGGATGTTCCCTTGTAGGCAATTGCAACTTATCTACCATAACAGATGAAGCTATATTCGCACACGAGCCACTGTCAATGATCATATCACACGTATTTTCCTTCACCCTACATCTTGTATGAAAAAGATTATCCCTTTGTTCTCGATTTGGTGAAGACTCAACATGCAACACTCTCCTAATTACTCTAAAAATTGACATCATCTTCAGGATATGCGTCCTCCTCTTCTTCATCTTCTAAAGGTGTCAACTCTCCATGTTCTTCTAAGGCATTAGCTTCATTGTATTGGATGATAGTCAAGGTATGTCTATTGGGACACTCACTCGCAATATGTCCTCTCCCTCGGCACTTATAGCACATTCTCTTGTCTAAGTACTCTTGTTTAGGCAAGAACACTTTCGGTTTATCTCCATTCTTCTTTTTGTATTCGAATTAGAATTACCCTTGAAGTTGCTCCCTTGAGAACCCTCCTCAAACCCATATTGCTGTGAACTTTGAAGAGATTTATAATTATGCTTGGGCTTCTCGTCCTTCACTTGTTTCTCATACTTTTCTGCTAGTTTGCAAGCTTCATCAAAAGTGAAAAATTGAGAAGTATCGACCTTTGCAGCAATGTTCTTAGCGAGCCCCTTGATATATCTAGCAATTTTCAACTCCTCTCGTTCTTGCATGTTACAAATTATAGAAAGTTTTTTAAATTCCCTAGTGTATTCAACAACACTAAGGTTGTCTTGCATTAAACAAGTGAGCTTAATGTATTGGTCTTGCTCATAAGATCTAGGTAGGAACCGTTTCTTCATCCTTCTCTTCAAGTCCTCCCACGAAGTGAGTCTTTGATCTTCCCTTCGAAGTTCCATAACCAAACTCTCAAACCATAAAGAAGCATACTTTGTGAGTTTTAAAGTAGCCACCTTGAACCTTTTTTGATCATCATACCCTTTGTAGTCAAAAACTCGATCAAGCCTTCTAACCCAATCTTGGAAAATTTCTGGATCAACGTCTCCACTAAATTCCGGCAAATCAAGTTTCAAGCTTCGATCTTCTTCATAAACCCTATTTCTCACACTTGGTTGTCTAACCGAATGCTCTGATTGGTCGTCATGATCAGATTCATACAAAACATCATTCGGATCCTTTCTCCGACGCACCATGTTTGCAAGAATAGTGATTCTTTGATCGCCTTGTTGTTAGGCGCTCTTCCCCGCTCTTGATTACTCTTAGTAAGTTCATCAAAACGAGCATCTATCTTAGCAAAATTAGCATTGATATCACGTAGAGTCTTAGCCCAATCCTCTCCACCTGCCATCGCAATTCCCACGCAACCAATATGCAGCAAGAAATTGAAGGAAAGCAAATAGCAGCACCGTAAACTTGCTCCCCAAGAAAATTATCACAGGCGTATCAAAATACCTCTAAATTCAATGAATTTTTGTAAGGATATAGTACTATATGTTTCCAGCACTCGACCAAAATTTCACTCAAAAACTCCAAGTATATCAACCGCAACGACGAATTAATCACAACCGTGCCAGATTCAATCGAAAACAGACCAATGAACAAAAACCGTCCCGAAACTGTACGAAACTATCTTCAAATCTTATGAAATTTTAGGACAGTAAACTAGACATGTAGTAGTCCAGTTTAAGCTCAATAATAACCCAAAAATTCGTTTCCAACTAGGAGAACGAAAATAAACAAAACGCACCTGGAAACTGTTTGAATCTGGATGAACGCACTGCAAGTTTTTTCGACTTTCTTTCAACCAGCTTTGATACCAATTTGATGTGGATGCGGATGTGCTTTAGTTGAGTTTTACGGAAATCCAAGAATCTTGAAAGAAAGACTGGATCTTTATGGTTTTCTTTAAGTATAAAGGATAGAACAATTCGATCAAACACAAAGTAATTCACGAATTGGGTCTTGATTCACTCTCAAACACAAAGTAATTAAGCAATCAATATTAAATCTCAAACACAAAGTAATTGATTTAAGGTTTGGAAATCACAAAGAAGTCCGGAAATTTTCACAAAGAAAATTAAAACTCTAATCTCATAAATCTGTCCCTTAAAATAACGTACACCCTAAGCTATATATAAGCAAAATAAACTAACTCCTACTATGCTTAGGAAAAGTTCCTAAGTCATACTCCTAATCAAACTCTAAATAAGATTGAATCATGTAAAATCCATCGTTTTAAGAACGTAGGCAAAACCATGACTCCTAATACAACTCGAACTAGAAAACATAAAGCAATAAAGATATGAAGAGTCCTAATAGAACTCAACTAAGCATGCTATCACACGCCATTCTCATTCCTAACAGAACTAGGAATGTCTCCCAAACATCCATCTCACCACGCACACATCAATAACAAAAGTGATGAAGATGTAACAGTGGTTTTTCCAAGTAATGATTATGTTAAAAGTTTCTTTGATAATAAGAAAGAAAATGGGTTAGTTCAGCCTAAATTGGATGAGAGTTTTGTCATGGGTTTGAATGTGGGTAAAAAATTACTCACCCAGAAATGTCATTTGATGATTTTACTGCTCAAAGAGGAAAGAGAAATTTCTGGGTTGTTTTTGATGATAATGATAATGATGGTGTTCATGATGATGATGTTGATGTTGATGATGGTGTTCATAATGTTGATGAAGATTATCATCATATGTCGAATGGAGGGTTGGAAATCAAATGGGACCCACGTTTAATTTTTTTTACCTATTAAGCATGACGTCACTCACCGGGCCTCTCAAAGTTAAGGCACCCTAGTTGGGGACTCCGCACATGTTAATTAGAAGTTGGTGACTTTTTAAAAATTATCTACCAAAAGTCTCGCACCTCTCCCCGTCAATTTTTCCTTATCATTATTACAAAAACTAATATCATTTATAAATATAATGATATCATTATAACTCACTTTTATGTCATTTTTCTGCAAACTTGTATTATTTTCCCCTATTTTATTATTAACTTTTAACTTTTTATATATCTTATCATTATTACAAAAACTATAATATCATTTATAGCATAAATGACATCATTATTATTATTGAACAAACTAATACCATTTGTTCTATCTATCAAAAATAATAGGCAAAATTGGCTTCAACACCCCAAACTATGGCGCGGGTGCACCCAGCACCCTGAACTAAGACTAGTAGCCAAAACACCGCCAACTATGGGCCTGGGTGCAACGCGTACCATAAATGACGTCGGAGCCCCAATTTCGCTGGCGACGGGAATCTTATTATTTTATTAATTTCTATCAATTTTTCCCCCTTTTCTCAAATTTTCTTTTTTTTCGCCCAAATTTTTTTGGCACCCAGCACGTGATCTCTTCTTCTTCCCCAACATAACCCTTTCTACACTACTCATCCACCCCACCACCACCACCACCACCATCACCACCACCTCTCTATCCACTTTTTCAGCCAACATCTTATCTCTCTATCTCTCCCTTCCTTCCTCATCCTTCCACAAAGACCCTACTCCCTCTCCCCTTCATCGTTGTCCTCCTATCTCTCCTCACTCTCTCCCTCTTTCTCTACCACTTGCTCCTCCTCCTCGACCACCGCCGGCATAAAAACCACCCCAACAACCTCCTCTTTGTCTCCTCTTTCCTCTCGCCCTAATCATTCTTTCCACTAAATACTCTATCATTATTTATCTCCTCATCAAGAACCCTGAATTTTCTGTGCAATATTCCCCTTCTCTGCAATTTCTTCATTCCCCAATTTTTTGTTTCTTTCTGTACTGCGCAAGTATTTCGCCGGTTAATATTGAACTCCGGCGACCTCATCTTCATCATTAATTTCATTCGAGGGAAGCTTGATTTTATAGAATGGCTGTAATTTTGATCTCATCTATCTCGATCCATTGTGCAGTTGCTGCTGTACTTTTATAATCATTATCAATTGACAGAAATTTTAGGTTGGCTTAATTCGCCTACCTTCTGATGGTTGGTATTGAAACATAAAGTTGTATGAGCCTTCCTAAATGGTTTGTAAATGTTTTGAAGCTTGATGCTAATCAATAAAATACAATCCCAACTTATCAAAAAAAAATTATTGAACTCCGACGAAAATGGCGACTGATTTGTCGATGACTCCTCAAATGGGTGGTGGAAGAGACGACAAAGATGGGTGGCAGAGGTGGGGTGGATGAGCAGTTAGAAATGGAGAAAAGAGTGGAGAAGAAGAGGAGGTCACGTGTTCAGTGCTGAAAAAAAGGTGAAAAAATCAAAATTTGAGAAAAGTGGAAAAAATGGGTAGAAATTAATAAAATAATTACATTCCCCACCGCGCAAGAAAAATTGGGCTCCGCATCATTTATGAGTACACGCCGCACCTGCGCCCATAGTTGGTGGTGTTTATTACTTGGCTTGGTTCGAGTCTTGGGTGCACCCGCGCTATAGTTTGGGGTGTTGAACCAATTTTGCCAAAATAATACCATTTGTAGGTTTGTACCTCTCCTTTCATCTTTTTTTTTTCTTATTTTTTCGGTGAAATCTCCTTTCATCTATACTCACTCAAATTCCCTAATTATCAAACCCTAACAATAAAAATCAAACATAAATCAATTCAACTCAACAAAAATCGAACCATAATTTTAACTAGATGAAAACAAATTAGCACAAATTCGAATTTAGTAGCATAAATTGGCAGTTTGAAAGCATCTATGGTGGCCGCTTTTTCCTCCTCATCCTAGGTACCTTTTACCACCATCATCTTCACCAATTGAAGCTTTCTTCTCCGATTTTTCGCTCTCCAATGACTCCTTCGACAAATCTAGGGTTGTTTTGCACGATTTCTCAGGGTCTAATAGATTGCGATGCGTCTCAATTTCTTCGTGTTATCAATTGATTTGAGTTTCGTTTCCGCTTTCACTGCTATCATGGCTCCACGAGATTGTCGAAGAAGTTTGCGTGGTCTTTCACTAAGCTATCATGGCATAAGATTTACGGCGCTCTTTGGAAGGAATGTCGTCTACAATGGCGGAAGACAGGAATTGAAGATGCGATCTTCATCGACGGTTTTCTCTCACGAAACTTCGACTTCGATCCACGGAGAAGGTCGGCGGTGATGAGTGTTGAAAGGATTGAAGAGAGAGAGAGGAAAACAGGGGTATGAGTTACAGGAAAAGTTTTGGTACGTGTAAGATGAGTAGGTGACTCAGTTACACCCAAGATTTTGTAATTACCAAAAGTGGAAAACAATGCAAGTAAAAAAAAAAAAGTATTATATACTTTTATTGAAAAAATTACAAAAAACTTTACATAAAGAAATTGAAATGTCATTTTTTAGGAGAATGAAATGTCATTAAATAATACAGTAAATGATCAAAATCAATATCATAGAAAGAGTATATGTGATTAGAAATTCCAACTACTTTTCATATTCTCTAAAGATTCTTATATAATATGATTAGTGGTATTAAGTATTTTCCAGACTCGTAGATGCCCCAGACTCGTCGTTTATAGGCTTGGGCTCTGCTCTCCCCAACTTTTTCGATTCGGTCGGTTAATTGCCGCCCAATTCAATTCACCCGCCCCGCCCGTTGATTCGGTTTCGGTTCGCTTCGGTTCGATTCCTAAATGATAATCATTACTATTAATTAGTTTAATTTAATTCGGTCGATTCGGTTCACTTGTTTTATGCCGAAGCAGAATGCACTTTAGTGGAATTGGATAAGATCGAAGCTTGAGAAAGAGGATCTTCTCGTCTTTTGCGGCCTTCTCTTAGGGCCGCCCGGTCATATTGGAATGCGGTGGTGCATGCGAGCCTTGGCAGAATATGGAGATGGGTGTGGTGGTTTTTTTACCGTTAGTCAATGACTACAAGATTTATGCCCAGTCAGTTTTCAAAAGTAGCAGACTGGTGGAGGGGGTGATGTCAAGACTGGGATGTACTCTACCGGCAGTGGGGAAGCTTCACTTGAATACGGATGCTGCTATGATAACAATATGGGCGTAGGACTAGGTGATGTATTGAGGGACATCACAAGCAGGGTGGTCGCAGTTGGGGAGAGGAGATGGGTGCTAGATGGTCGGCAGCTCTCGAAGAAACTATGGTGATGAAATGGGGTTTTCAAATGGCTTGCAACCTGGGTGTTCAACAAATGGAGGTGGAGAGTGATGCTCTGAACTTGGTAAGGACTGTCCATAAGCGACAATATGGAAGGACTCCGATGGACTTGGTTGTCGAAGATATTTGTTCTTGTAGTAAGGATTTTGTTTATTTTATTATTTCATAGGTTAAAAGAGTCGGGAATTTGGTAGCTCATCTTTGTGCTAGATTGGCTCCTCCTAATGCGAGGAAGCAAGTTTATGTAAGCAATTTCCCCCAAGGCATTCTAGCTTTAGCGGAAATGGACATTGATCTTTCTTAATATATCTGATTACTGTTTTCCCCTAAAAAAATATATTAAGTAAAATTCATGTGACACTTAGCCACTTAGGGACACTTGACATTAAAAAAGACTTCAAGCCAATTGTAATATCCCAAATTTTCATAACTATTTTTGTTAAGTTGATTTTGTTATAACAAGATTTTATAAATATAAAATTTTGGAAAATAAAATAAAATTATAATAATCAGATTTTTTTACAGAAAATTCGATTTTAGATATTACTAGATATTTACTCTTTAAAAGAAAAAAAATTCTAAATTAGATATTTTTAGTAAATCATATTTTCGTCCTTAATAAAAATAATGGAGAGAAGAATATTCTGAAAATATAATGTAAGTAGGTTTTGGGAAAAGATCAGAATTTAAATATTTATCTTTTACAAAAACCCTAACTTCTCCCTAAGCTATAAATACCTTCACCACCGAATTTCAAAACCACAAAAACCAGAAATTGTCTTTTGAGTAAGTTTACCTTCCTTCTTCTCTGATTTTCATTCTCTTTTTCGGGTTAAAAAAAAAAATAATAATAATAAAGTTGTAACCGGCATCACGGTGTCGCCGGAGTACCGGTGCTAGCCGGCCGACCTTCTTTTCTTCTTCCTTCTTTTTCTCTTTTCTTCTTTCTTCTTCTCTTTCTTTCTTCTCTTTCTTTCTTCTCTTTCTTCTTTCTTCTTCTCTCTCTTTCTTCTCTTTCTTCTTTGAGTCCGGCTAGGCGTCCAATGGTTCGAGTCTTTTAGTGGACACAAACAGGGGCTTATTGGTCATTTCAAATGCAAAGCAAGGGAGTGGAAATAGGAAGATTACACGTGCGTGTAAGATGGGAAGCAATAAGAAATTAAATATGTCTCTCTGTCCTCCCTCATCACGCTTCTAACTTTCTCTCACTTCCCTTAACTCTCTCTCTCTCCCTTCATCTTCTCTCTCAAACAAAAACTCCATCTTTTTCAAAGGGGTTTAGGGTTTTGAAACAGAAAAAAATTGTTGAAGGCTCTCGAAACTCTGGGTTTGCCGGAATTTTTTTCTCTCATGTTTGTGAATTTTGGTACTGGAAGTTGGTTATTGGGTCTTTGGCTTCGGGTTTTCGAGTTTGTGGGTTTTTTGGCTTCGAGTTTGCAGACAGTATTGCTGAATTAATCTTCTCGCTCATTTTCTCATCTTCGTTAATTTCAAGTAAGTTTGTGCAATTTTTATTTTTATTTTGTATAAATCTGCTTATTTATAAGTTAATTTTTGTGGTCATTTCTTGAATTTCGTACCTTCTGCTTGATTTTATTTCCTTTTGCATCGAGATTATGGTAGATTTATTTTCTAGGTTAGGGTTTTGGACGAAATTTGTCAATTTCTTCGTTTGTGGAATTTTTTATTACTTTAATTTGGTTTCCCTGAGTGGGAAATTTTCGAGATTGTGGGCAATTTTTGTTTTTGAAATTTTAGATCTTTATTATAAGTTATTTATATACTTCGATTCTGTAGATGATTTTGTTTTTCATGTGATGAATAAAGTTACTTTTAAGAAAATCTCACAAAAAAATTATATTTTAATTAGGTTGTTTTTTAAACATAGTTAATAAGGTTATAGAAAATCTCACAAAAATTTGATATTGTCGAGTAGTATGAAGTTGACTTATTATTTTTTAAAACTTCTTGAAATTATTCTGTTAATAAAGGGTTTTTTGGAATTTCTTGGAGTTTTTTTGGTGTGTGTGGAGATTTTGTCAACTTGTGTGGAAAATGCTAATAGTGTCAATTTCTTGAATTTTTTTATGCTACCGTATATAAGTTTGTCGATTTTGTTTGTTATTAAGAAACAGTGGGTTCTTCTCATATGATTTGTGGGTTCTTGAATTTTTTTTATGCTACCGTATTGAACTTTGTCATCATCATAAGAAACAATATAGTCACACACAATTCCATGCTATTCATCAATCTAGACCTCCAAGGTGAAACATGCATCATCAAACCTAATAACGTTCCTTCTATAGTTGTAAATAAAACAATAATCACAGTTCAACTCGTGAGCTTGGACAAAACTCATTGTTAAAGTAAACACAAAAATGAACAGAAATTAAGAATCATTTTATAAACCAAGCTTGAAACCAGGGTGTTTGACTAGTTTGCATTTGTGAACATGATAATTCTTCCTATGTTTTTTTTTTGGGTTGTACCAAAGATGTCATATAGTTAAGATTCCAGGATCTTGACCATGAACATGGTGCCAACTAGTTATGTAGTGATTCATGCTTGGTGCACATTTGAAAAATTTGAAATAGGAGGACTTTTAAGGAGGTGGTAAATTTCATTTCAAATAAGCAAAATAGGAAAACACTTGGAAGATTCATGGGAATTTGAACCTCTCAAGCTTACTGCTGCAGGCAATGGTGCATATGACCTATGTGCAGAAGTTTGCTATTTGTATGTTATCTGGCCAATTGTTAATTGTCTTGTATATAGAAGTTTACTAGTACATGAAGAATGAAGTAATCTAATTTTTTGAAGATTTGGGGAGCCATACAAAAGGTACCTACTTTAGACGAAAAGGATTCTATTTACTGTTTGATATGCTCCTAAGGTGTCTGGGGATCATAAAGGTTGAATATTGGCTAAAGACTAGATTCTATACAAATCTACACCTTATAACACTAGTGGAAAAAACCTTAAATGTCACAACAAAACTGATCCGGTTGTCCCAAAACCGGATCAGTAAATCCATAACTGATCTGGTTTGGAGGAGAACCGGATCAGTTTTTATTAACTGATCCGGTTCGTCCCAACCGGATCTGTTACGGCCCAAAATGACAAGGTGAAACAAGCCCATATGTATTCCACGCAGGCACGCACCCCTTAACAAAACCCTTTCACACCTCCTTCTCCTTTCACCGCTCCTTCTTTCCTTCTCTCTCCTCAACGAAGGCACGAATAGCTGCTTCTATATTTTCTCTCTCCCAGGGTTTATTCTCCCAAAAACACACTGAAACCCCCTTCTCTCCCGCAAAAAAAATTGGGATTCGAAAATCGGGGAGAAATGGTGGTAAAATTAGGGTTTGCAAATTGAAAAGTATCTGAATCAGATGGGAACAAAGAGAAAAAGGAAGGTGAGTTTGTTCGACGTAGTTGACGAAAACGCCATAACTCCAGGCAAACTTACAAAATCCAACATTGGTATACCAAACTGAAACACGCCTTTCAAGCTTCAGGACTATGAAACTGTATTCTAATTTCAGTTTCGCATCGAGGAGTTCGAAATTCTGGTACTTCTTCAATCTTTTTCCAGTTCTTACGTTTTTCAATTTTTTTTCGCAATGTCCTGCTGAAGTTTGGTAATAAATTCGCTTAATTCTTCAGTCATCACCTGTTGTCAGCATGATCTGCAAGTTGTACTTCGTTATATGAGTCTAGAAATGATTAATTTAATTTATTTAATTTAGTGTTTAGGGTTTTTTTTTTCATGAATTAATGGTTGTTGTAAAAGTTTTTTATTTAATTTGAAATTTGTAGTGCTATCTTAATTGAATATTGTTTGTTTTATTGTTTATCTGATTATTGGGGTTGCTTTACATTGCAATTGATATGTTTTCGACTTTTCCTAAGTTCCAGTGCAGTAGTGCAAAGTAAATATGATGTCTTTGAATATTTTGCATCAAGATTTAGGAACTGCTGTATCTAGGATGATGTTCATTGTTACAAATGTGTTGTGTGATATAGCGTTAGCTAATCCCTTTTCTCTGTCAGGAAAATGGAGGTTGTTGTTCTGTTGACTGAAAGGAACTTATATTGTACCTGGCTTGAAAATTTAAGGTTTGCTTTCATGACATCATTTCATGATCTGTTTGCGATGTCATGTTGGTCGTAGGTTTTGATGGGATTTGTGTGGGTGCTGATGGGTTCTATTCTATGCTACCTGCTGCAGCGATATATCCTTTGTTGTGTCATCCATCTTTTGGCTGCACGGACGAAATTGGAAGAAATTAGGGTACTTTCTCTATTTTTGTGATCTATCCGTCTTTTTCAAAATCCATCTTTTTGCTTTTTTTTATTGTTGTTATTGGCTTGTTCATTTCTTATGATGTTGTATGTTTTTATTGTTACCCTTTAATTTGATTTTGCTGCTTCATACTGATGGAAACTGATTTTAGCAATTAGAACTAATTTTCGCCCATTGGAACCAATTTATACAGCCTATATATAACTTTTTGGAATTTATTCATGGTAGCCTCCTAAATATAAGTTGTTTTCCGAAATAACAAACACAGACTTTTTTACCTTACTATGACAGCGACCTAATAACATTAGATCTTGAGTTGTTTTTTTGATGATTTTACCCTCTTTGTTTTATTCGTTCCCCTCCCATGTTTCTCCCGAGCATCCCCTTGTATGATTGACGATGTTAGAGAGAAGTGAGTGAGACTGAGGGCCAATTCTGAAATAAAGTGCCAACTGATGGTTCTGAGCTGCTCCATGGGCAAAATAGTGATGGTTATAGGTTGTTTTAATGTCGGGGTTTGGAACTATTTGATGGCCTATTAAGGCAATTGCCTATCAGTGATGTTGTGGGCTTGAAAGAGGGGAAGTATGGATATGTCTTTTGGAGGAAGCAAGGGGAAAAGTAAAAAAGAAAATGTGTTTTTTTTCAAGTAGCGGAACTTAAACTTTTGACAATTGATTTTCATGCAACTAACTTACATTCATGGTGTTTCCTCAGGCTTTTATTCAGAATTTGGCTCTGTTTTTTACTTCATTTTTCAAGGCAAGTATATTGTGTACACTTGTGTTCTTCTTTTATGTTTGTGTTGTAAAATTATATGATCTGTATATTCTATACAACTCTACATCATGTCTATTTGATGCCTATGCCTATGCCCTGCAGGCACATATCAGAGTTTTGGAAGCTTCTCAAGAGAGCATAGCTTCACTCTTGATGGGTCTTGAATACCTTATTAATATCTCTTATGTAGATGATACAGAGGTTTTCAAGGTGATTTCAGTAAAATTTCTTCACAGCTAATACTTGCTAGGCCTCAATAATTATTTATTATTCTATTTTTTATTCCCACTAATGTTTTGGGTTACCAGGTTTTCTTGGACTACTGGAACTCCTTAGTCTTAGAGTTATTTGAGGCACACCATAACGTGGATAATCCAGCGGGAGTTGCTAGTATGATGGGCCTGCAGGTGAATGACATACCTAGCACAGCAGCACAACAGAAACCAATAATGACATACCCAGCACAACAGAAACCAAAGCCAAAAATAAGGCTTGCCAGGTACGTTTTTAGCTCTGGATTACCATCCTTCTTGTGATTTCGATGAATCATACTCTATATTTAGTTGTCTTGTTATAGGAATTTGGCAACGACCACTTTGTCCCTGGTGGTTGAAATAAAGGGTAAAGAAGATCAATTTAACTTATGTCTTGTTTTTTTTTCTTTCCCATAATTCATGGCTTGTGATAGTATTAGTGCATCACTTGGTATATTGTGGTTATTTACTTTTTGAGATCTTTAATATCCTAATTCCTATTGATTGCTTCATCACCAGGAATTAGTTCCCTGTGTCAAAGTGACACTGCAACTTCTCATTCCCCTGTGACCACATATACTTTTGGAGAAGGAAGAGATATATATGTAATAAATGTCAATCAGTTCTGCAAGGCTGCACATGTTATTAGCTTTACTTGGTTGGGTCCTAGATGCTGTAAATAAACAATGTATCTAGTTATAGTTGAGTATGATGTAAGAATTATAGTTCATATTTTTATGTATCTAATTATTTATGCTTATGCTTCAATTGAGCATAATATGCTTAATAAAATGAGTATTGATATATATTATTGATTTTGTATTGATTAATAATGAAAAAATGCAAAAAAAAAAATTAGTTTTTGTGGTGGTCAACTGCTCCGGTTTTGGGTCAAAACTAGGGGTGTCAAACAGATCAGGTCGGGTCGGGTTCGTGTTCGGGTCAGCTGATTTCGGGTCAGCCACCCCCAACCCGAACCTGACCCATTTAAGTTTTCAGGTTGAAAAACACAACCTGAACCTGATAATTTCGGGTTCAGGTCAACCCGAAAATGACCTGATTTGACCTGTTTTGGGTATAAGTCAGTTGATTCATTAATCGCCTAAACATACAGTTGTGAGTTGCATTTCAGCAAATTATCAAATTACAGTCAATAATGATAAAGAATTGCAAAAAGTATATAAAAAAACATAGGCAAATTCTCATAGAATCGCCAAATATAGTAAAAAATAAAATCAACAAATTCAAAATAAATTGCAGCAATTTCATCAATACACAAAAGAAAATCGAGAAACTTATGCGAACAGCCTCTCGCACTGAGGAGAAACGGCGAGAACAATCAAAGACTTGTCGAGTTCGTCGAATTTCAAAGCGAAGCCAAGTGCGGTAAACGACCTCGGGGTTTGAAGCAACGGCGGCGGCGTAATTGAAGGAGGACAGAGAAGATGAAGGAGGGAGAAGAACGATTGAAGAGAGAGAAGAGATTCAACGATGTAAGGAGGTGAAGTAGGAGAGATGTAGGTGAGAAGAAATAGGTAAGTTGTTGGTGTGAGCTCTTGAAGAGAGAAGTTGATGACCAAGGGATTTGAGGTCTGAATGATTGCATTTATGTATCTTCTTCTGATGCTGATGCTTCTTCATTTTAATGGCGATTTTGGATCGCTTCGGCGCCATTGATGATGGAGAATGGTGGAATGTTTGAAGACTGTGTGTGAGAGAGAAGTGAGTGAGAAATTGAGATCTGAAAATGAGTGAATGACTGCATTACTTAAGTTAAGAATTTGTTTTTGGGCTTGGCAATCTTTTCATCTTTTGGGCTGGGCATTGGGCAAAACTAAGAACTTATTTTTTATAAACAGTAATTATTCGGGTTGGATTATACAAGTTGACCCGACCTGATTTTGACCCATTTAAAAATCAGGTCAGGCGGGTCATTTTCAGGTCAGAAATTCCGACCTGAACCTGACCCATTCATCTTTCAGGTTGGGTTCAGGTCGACCCATTTAACTAATCGGGTTGAAAAACTCAACCCAAACCCGCTAATTTCAGGTCGGGTTCGGGTTGGGTCAGCTTTTGCCAGGCCTAGTCAAAACCGGAGCTAGTTAACTTGCTTAACTGCTCCGGTTTTCACCCAAAACCGGATCAGTTAATGATTAACTGATCCAGTTTAGGACCAGATCAATTAATCATTGTGAACTGCTGCGAGCCCACCTATCCGGACCAAAACCGGATCAGTAAGCCCGATTTTGACCGGATTGGATTTTTCCACTAGTGTAAAAGTCTGTAAGTTGCCAAGTAAGTGCACTTTAATATTAAAGAAGGAATTCTTGCTAAGTCAGACTAACATCAGCCTCTAAGGTCTGAATTTGTAGTATAGAGAATCATATATATGCTGTCATGGTGAGATCAATTGATGATCTGCATCATAGTTTTTGATATCTGATTTAGGTAGCTATTACCATTTGTTTTATGATTGCCTTGTTCATGTTATAAATAATTCATTGTGTATGCTTGGTACCTGATATTTATTACTTTGGTATTGTCTGATTTATGATTTGATACCAATCTCATCACATTTTGATACTATTTATCGGATTGGTATCAATGTTATACTACTTTGAGAATAACATTTATGTGTGTTAGTGTAGGATTATGGCGAAGAAAGAAATTATCTTGGGGACCACCACCAAAAGAAAAAACGTGGATGAAGCTAAAGAACAAAGTCGTCATTTCGGACTCGGAGTCCGATGACACTAGCTCCGATGACACTAGCTCCAATGAGTATGAGGCTAGCTCATCCGGTTTGGAGTATGATTCTGCAGCTTCTTCGTCAAGTGAAGAAGTTTCTTTGAAAAAACGAAAATTCAACAAAAAGAAGTGGAAAAAGGAGGCCAAGAAATTAAAACTGAAGAAGGAGAAAAAGAAGGAGAAGGTGAAAGAGAAAAAGAAGGAGAAGAAGGATAAAAAGAAGGAGAAGGTTGGGGGCGAGAGCATTGCAATGGGGTTAAGGCAGACTGAGACCATGGTCGCCTACCACTTGAAAAAATCCAAAGGAAAGGTGAGTTTTGAAATGTAGAATATTAAAAGGAGTAATAAATAGATAAAAATGTCATTGTGATTATTGAGAGTTTTCTTTGTTTTTACTTCATCGTTGTAGTATGCTTATGTGTAAAAATTATAAATAGAACTATGTTGAATGAAAATTATAATGTCATGATAAAGCTACTTAAATTTAGATTAACCATCATCCATACCAATTAGCTACTTATACTTTTTATTAGTGTGTTCAATATTAAATAATATAATCAGCTAGTTACTCTTTATTGGTGTGTTCAAATAAAAATGTACTGAAATATTAATATTAATTAATTTACTTTAGATTACGTTTATCATTGTTGTAGTTTCATTTCTAAGTTTTTTTTTTGTTATATTCCAAACACCTTATTTTATTACAATGATGTTCATAGATAAAGTCCAATATAAGTTAACTTAATCAGTTTGGTACCAATGCAAGATCACTTTGGTACCAATACAAGTTCACTTTGGTACCAATGCAAGATCACTTTGGTACCAATACAAAATCGTTTTGGTACCAATAAAAGATCAATTTGGTACCAATAAGATTACTTTGGTACCAAGTGCCTAGTATTAATAAGTTTGGTATGAGAATATACATGTTTGCATCAAATGCTCAAGCATTGTTTCATCAATATAAATCTGTTTTATCCCATAATTCCATTAAGGTGCATTTTGTATGCGCATTTTGAATTGATTGTCATTCTTATCGTGCTACTACTTGGTTTTCTATTAGGCTCCGAACTTGACTTGTAGAGTTGATGCAATGTACAAGCTGCTGAAGAACGAAATTTGTGAAGCTGGGGGGATGCCATACGCGATATGGGCTTTCAGGGACTCCTTGATATGGGGATCACGAGCCTTCCTCGTCGTCTATGCTATTGGCTCTTGACTCGAGTGGACGTCGAGTCTTCGCAGCTAATAGCCGGAGATACATGGGGTTTTATGCTTGTCCCGACCCAAGTACATTGCGTACTTGGGTTACATATGGGACAACGTGACCTGCCCTCTCAGGTGGACTTGGAGGATGTGAACATGGTTGCTGAAGTTGCACGGTTGTCTCAGGTTTACGGTGTCCCAGGAACTGGGATTGATTTAAAGAGGGTCGATGCTGTTTTGTGGGGCTTAGAGGACAACCACACACCCCAATAACTTCAGGAGTTCAGGACTTGTTTTTTGCTTCTACTTTTGGGATGGTTCTTGTGTCCATCGACAAACTTGAAATACCTCTCCAGCTCCATGTTTCCTATTGCCACAGTAGCCAGCAACCCCTAGAGCTACAACTGGTGCTCCTTGACTCTGGATTTTGCTTATGGGACAAGTCCTTTCCTTCAGGAGGAAGTTTGAGGCGAATGGCTATGTTGCAGGCTATGGCGGTTGTACTATCTTCCTTGCGGTAAGTTTCTTTTACAAATATTTGCATGTTTATGTCATTAAAGTTCGTTGTGGTACCAACCTTACACATGCAAATGATGTTGAACAAATGGCATCTATTCTACCTTGATCGGCTTAGGAGGCCACATATCCATTGGGGGCGTTTGCCGAGGATTAGTTGTTGGACAAATCAGGCATTGAAGATGGCTTACGAAGCTGACAAGAAGCCATCGGAAGACTACGGTGCATTAAGAGTACGTAAATATGATTTTCTCTTGTAAATATTAGTTGTAGTCGCATGAATCTAGTTATATGCGTGTGAATATTGATAGAGGTGCTATATATGACCATTTTCGATCTATTTATACATGAATTTTGGTCTATTTAATGTGAATTGTTGTGTCACTTATGGGAGTAAATTTGATTAAAGCTAATCTTCTAGCATCATCCACCTAAGAGTTAAGAGATTGATTAAATGGTTATTGGGCCTATTAGACCTAATAATGCAATGGAGGTAGCTTTTTTGTTGGCACAATCCAAATATCCAATGGGAAAACTTTTGAGCCTATTAGGAAAACTTTTATTTCCATTCCTTTAAATAATTGAGACATTAGCAAGACCATAAGTCTATCATGCATTATTATTTATTTCAACTTATTCGAGTTATGGATCAATTTGTTAATGTGAAAATTTAGAAGTTTAGCATGCACATATCTTCAAAATTAATATTTTCTAGTATTCTTAGGACACCTTATGTTTGTGTTTCCTAAATTTAGTTATCTTTGATTATATTGGACACCTTCTTAATCGATTTTTTATTCCAGAGCGTGAGTGTTGCATACGCTGAGTATCACTCTTGTTCAGCGAGAGATTCAGTAATTCCCGGCTTCAGCTCACTGGCAGAGCATGACATTCAGAGGATATCACAAGTGGTAATTAATCTTTCCTTTATCATTAATTAGTTTTTATGCTAATTTCATAAATTTAGTACATTATACATGTGATTATCTGACATTGTACCAAGATGAGCTTGCTTTGGTACCACGTTCATGTTTTCTTGGTACCAAAAATCATCATATCCTGGTACCAAGGTCACCATAGAATCTAGAATGTACAAGTTGTAATGGAAAAGGAAAGATAAACAAGGATATATATGCCTACATAATTTCCTCTCCATTCAAATTGTTCCTCAGTAGCATCCATCCACTGTTTCTCTCATTCTAGGTTCGCACACATTTGAAGGTTTTTAGACACATGTGACATGTCTATCAACAGCACAAACAAAAGTACTATATCCGACTTGCCCATTTTGTATGTGAAATGCTATATTCAGAATCATTCTAAAACTGTATGTCAAATGCTCTTTCTAAGTGGATACATACTTTTGGGGGGTTTGGAGTTATCTGTTAAATGGTGCCTATGACTATCTTGATAAGTTCAAATTAAATATAGTTGTAATTTTTGTCTTTCATTTTGGAGTAAATAGTAAATAGGGATGGATTTATGAACCTAGGAATGCGTTTTAGTGGGTTGTTTCATTGATTGTTTAGTTTGGGTTAGATTTTTGTTACACCATGAACTAGTTATATTTGGAAAAATATTAAATTGCAGTTATTAGTACCAAAGTAATGTTATCTTGATACCAAAGGTTATCATATCTTAGTATCAAGGTCATCACATATTGATACCGATTGCATATAACTTTGATACCAACATCAATGTTCTAAAATTATTTTTACATTTTTATTCTTATAATTGTATTAACACTTCAAAATTTATCAAGTGGCCCGTATAGCCACTCCTGTTTGGAGAGGCTTGTGCGAGGACTTGTAGGCTAGCAACCAAGTACATCCTCAGGTCCTGTGGTCGCTCCTTCGAGGGTTGCAAGTGACATGAGACGTCCCCATATGCTTTTACAAAATGTCAATGTCGTAGTGACTGGAGTTTGCAAGGAAGTTAGCCTTATGGAATCTGTCCATCAGGGTTTACAGAGGGATGGTCAGGAGAACAATGATGATGACTTGGAGAAGGATGGTGATAATCAGAAGGATGATAAGAAGGATGACGAGGAAGATGGGGATAAGAAGCAAGATGATGATGAAGAGGATGAAGATGGGGATAAAAATAAAGATGATGATGATGAGGACGGAGATGGGGATAAGAAGAAAGATGATGATGAGGAGGAAAAAGATGGGGATAACAAGAAAGATGATGATGAGGATAGGAAGGGAGATGAAGCAGGGAAGAAAAATGTCGAGGGGGGTGGTGAGGATGGAGGCAAGGGGGATGGTCAGGATAGAGACAACACTTATGTTGGAGGACCGCCTCCTGTTGAGAGTGACCATGAGGGTCATGACCATGGCCATGATAAGGAGGACAATGACGGGTATACGACACCAGGATCCGGCTCCGGCGTACATGACACCGCGCCACAAGACACCGAGGCCAAAGAAGTGAAGAAAAGCCGCTCCCGTCGCCGCCGCAAGCCGACCTCTAAACAATCTCAACTTCAACTTGCGAAGAGTTACTCCTTGAAGGTGACCTCATTCGAGAAGGTCCTGCTCCAATTTATCAGGAAAGATAAAGAGAAGGAGAGGTAACATATTACATACCCTTTAAATCTCCGTATTTTGTCATGGTTTGTATGTAAACAAGTAAATTTATACACAAACTCTTTAGAGAGAGACAAAGTGAATGCAAAAGTGGGTTATTTTCTTTTAAACAATGGGAACTTATTTAAGCTATATTAAAAAGGTTTGGTACGACAAATAGTTAAATCAGTACCAAAGTAAGATATTGTAGGTACCAAACATACATACTTTGGTACCAGAATTATATCACTATGATCCTACTTTGTTGTGTTTTAGTAATGTGTTTCTCAATGTATGAAGGCTACATAGAAATATCCACTGTGAAAACCGAAATTATGATAGGTTCATTTAAATCTTATAAATACTATCATTCTTTGATGATGACTTTTTGATATTTTTTTAAATTGGATGATGTGAAATGGCTTTTGGAATTGTAACGTTAAAAATATATTATACACTTGTTTACCTCCATGTTTGATGATCTTAATAGTGACAACCCCGTCCTTGTGAGATGTGGAAAACAGTATGCCACGCGGTCTAATTTGATAGGTGTTTTATCCATGACTTCATGTGTCGGCGTCCACTACGTACAAATGGTTTGTGTCCTGTACACCAATATTTGGAGTTCTGACTTCGAAAGGAAGAGCAAGCGCATCATGCTCGATCCCACTTTTGCGGTAAGAATAATTTCATTTGGATTCTTACTCTTCCCTCATTTATTTAATTATATTGCAAAGTATACTAACATTTGCCAATTAAATGGTAGATGAGTGTCTTGAAATCTGATGCAGATGTGAAGAAATTGGGGTCCTTGTACGCCAAAAGATACACGGGAACACAACTTTTAAGAACTTATGTGGTTAGTATCTTACCTTGTTTCCAATACCAATCTTTTTTACTACCAATTACATGGTAGATGAGTGTCTTGAAGTTTGCAAGTAAACTGTATATATAGTTTGGTACCATTTTTTTAATAACATAGTACCAAACTTTATATAACATGACATATATTTTTCTTTACCCATATTAATTATTATTAGGAAAAATGGAAACTAATAATCCCACCTTTGGCACTTCTGCTAAAAACAATTCCACCTCTTCGAAATCTAGAAACAATCCCACCTTTGACCCCCATCTTCTCAAAACCAGTCCTTTTTACTTCCAACCTGTTTAACAGGTTATATTTTTATTTTTTGTCATTTAATCTCTCTCTTCCCACTCTCTCTTCCCACCATGGGCACCACCACCACCCCCTAAGCCCAGCCCCCACCCCCCCTCCTCCTCCCCTCTACCCCCCCCCCCTTCCCCCCACGCCCCACCACCCCCCAGCCCCCCCCCTCCCCACCACCCCCCGAAGCCCCCTTCCCTCCTCCCCACGCAGCCCCCCTCCCACCACCCCACCACCCCCGAAACCCCCCCTCCCCACTCCCACGCAACCCCGCCCTCCCCCTCCCCACTCCCCCGAACCCCACCCCCCCCCTCCCCTCCCCACTCCCCCGCAACCCCCGAATCGCACCCCCGAAGCCTAAAAAAATTCGAAAATCGAAGGGGAGGGTCGTACCCCCGAAGCTTAAAAAAATTCGAAAATCGAAGGGTAGGGTTGCACCTAGATTTTTCGATTTTCCGAATCGGTGGAAGGGGAGGGGTTACGGGACTGCGGGGAAGGGGATGGGGGTTGCGAGGAGGGGGGTTACGGGGCTGCGGGGGAAGTGGAGGGGGGTTACGAGACTGCGGGGAAGTGGAGGGGGGCCGCGGGGAGGGTGGAGGGGGGCTACGGGGAAGGGGGAGGGAGGATGGGTTTCGGTTGGTTTGAGTGAGGTTTCGAGGTGGGGCTGTGGGTGGTGGGGTAGTGGTCAGGGGGTGGGGTGGCTGGATATGGTGGTTGTTATGGAGGTAGGGGTGGTGAGGTGAGAGAATTGACGGCGGCTGGTCCGGCAGGAGGATGGGTGCTCCGGCAGGGAGGGGAAGACCAATCAGAAGGTGACACGTGGCAAGTCACCTTCTAAAACAAGTTACCAATTTCACAAACCGGTAAAAGACTTGTTTTGAGAAGATGGGGGTCAAAGGTGGGATTGTTTCCAGATTTCAAAGAGGTGGGATTGTTTCCAGATTTCAAAGAGGTGGGATTGTTTTCAGCAGAAGTGCCAAAGGTGGGATTATTAGTTTCCATTTTTCCTTATTATTATTATCCAGTTTCAAACTAACTTACTTTAAAATTGGTAGATTTTTGTTCCCGTGCTCTCCTCACATCATTGGTGGTGTGTGGCCTTTTCACTCCGTGAACGGCAGATATTTTTCATTGACACATTATATCGTGATTCCGCATCGTATAACATGAACCTCATCACGACAGTGGTAATTGTGAGTTACCTGGTCAATCCTTAGTCTTCTTTTAATTATCTTAAGCTCATACATGGTGTCTTGTAGGCAAGTGGTGTCGATGAGCTGTTACACGCATGGGACAGTTCCTGGCAGATGGGCACGCTCCAGTCATGGGCTTGTCAGAATGTTGAGATCCTCCCACCAATTGATTTGTAAGTTCTTCTTAGTTGATAAATAAGGTGTTGCGTGAGGTTAATGTATTCCTCTCTAATTTAACATATAATATATCTTTAGGAGGTCATGTGGAGTGATCATGCTCTCGTGCATAGCGTATGCCGACATGTTCGTGACTCAGTACTAAGTGGTATGTAACCACGTAAATGTTCAATTTCTATTACATTTTTAATTACCTTGGATGTCCAACGATCACTAATTATTTCTCTTGGTTTCTTGAACAGGACACAATCTTTAATGCTCGACAGAAGCATGTGCTCGATGATGTCATGTCGGACCACACCGAACTTAAGTCCACCCTCGGCTCAATAATTAATGAAAATGAAGCTGTCTGAAACACATTAGTAGTTCTGTCTTTTGGCATTGGTTTTAGTTTAAGCAATCCAACGCTTGTTCCAAATATTAGGTTGTCTTTTGGCATTGGTACCACTATTTCTACTTATTGGTTCTAACATAACATGCAATTGGTACCAACCTTTTTGTTATAGTGGTACAAACCTATTGTTACAGTGGTACCAAGCTATTCTGCGATTGGTACCAACATTTTTGTCATAATGGTACTAACCTATTGTCACAGTGGTACCAATCTATTTTTAAATTGGTACCAAGACTATGTTTTATATATATTTCGATATCTAATACACCTTCTTAAACAAGAAGTCATTAAATCAATGTTCATAAGCAAGTATATGATCAACCAAGTTCCAACATTACATTGCTAGTTACGAACATCAAAGATTATAGTTTAGAAAGTGTGAATAAGCAACCAATTTTCTTTTTTTTTTGATAAGCAAGTAAGTGATTTTGAAAGCATCCATTATTTCATATCCGGTAACCCAGCTGCATCTAAGCACAAGTCCTTGAAAGCATCCATCATTTCATCGAAACTCTTTACTTCCTCCGTTTTGGATGGATCATGGTACGCAACTTTGACCATCGTATGCGTCCTTTGCACATTTTTCATCCATCTCCGCAATATAAACATATGTGAGATTTCCATAATGTGCTCCATATGTAACACCCCAGAATTTCAAAGCGGAAAAGAAAGAAATAATAATAGTATTTAATAGGACGATGGCGGAAACATCGTCTTCTGGGAATGTCACTACTACAAGAATAGTGTCTAAGTGATAAAAACAAACTTAAGTAAATACTATAAATAAATTAATTACTTAGATTAAAATCGAAATGAGAAAAACTATCTCAAACTAAAAAGAAGTCTAGAACTAAAACACCTAATAGATTATTTCTCGCATCTCAACCCGAGCCCAAAATCAAAGAAAATCCCCATCAACAAAACCTGCAAAATATACAACAAATATCCACAATCAGTGGGGAGTAACTAACAGCTCACCCAGCCCAATATAGGATTCAAATAGCAATTTTAAGTAAAGTTAAAATAAATGTTACTACACAGCAACATGCCTCTAATAACAATAAGTAAATCAACAATAATGAACTTAAGATAATCATACAAGATCCATAGCATAAGCCTCCAAAATAATTAAACAAAATAATATAATAGGTTTTGAGAAAGAGCAGAACGCCAGTGGATCGCAACCCACTTCCTAAGGTTTGTCAGATCGAAATCTCCAGACAGCCTATGGGCTTACGTTCCCTACTGCCTATGTCTAAGAATGGCCAAACTCCCGATGCAGGATAGTACCCAGCTCTATACTTCCCAACCTCTCGGACGACAATAATTAATTCATGTAATACCCCTAAATCGCAACCTAGGTGGTTGGCATGTTCTTCACCAGGGACTACATCAATCCCACCGGATATCTTAATCTCAATAAAACAGTTCTACAAATAAATAGAATAATTTATTCATCCATTAATCCTCAAATATAAATAATAAGGATGCCCTTAAGGCCTTACACCCAAAATCAGCAGAAACTAGGATCGCAATCCAAGAGTTTCAATTCAACAATATTTATTCTTCCCAAAGTATTAGTAATAATAATACTCATAAAATCATTTCACCAGACTAAAAAGAATACACCTTCATTAAAACATAATTATACACCAAAAACACAGTATAGTCAAATAGTCTAACTACTACACTCTCGTTGTTTGAGTTTGGGTACAAGGTTAATTACAACGTTAGTTATAATACCCCCGGTACATAACTCTTGGCGAAACGGTACTAAAGACAATATTATTCTCCCTCGAGTACTGTAACGTCGACAACTTAGATATTGATTAATGAAAGTACAATATTATTATAATCTCAATTTAATTACAAACAACAATACCATCATAAAATAAATAAGACACTCACAATATAACTATAAGTAAATATATCATTCAACTCAATAATAAAAATAAATAAATAAATAAATAAAACATGCAACAATTCTTCAAAAACCTCCATATACCAAGATTTCACCTCAAAACAAGTCTTAACATGCTTCAACACAACAAGGTACGCCTTTTGAAATGGTTTTAAACATAAGCAGCAACTTCAAATAGACATAACTTTCAGACTACACAGTAGTTTTATGAAATTCTAAATGCATGTTAAAGCTTATCTCAATAGCTTTTCAAAAAGTGGTCATAAACTCAATTCTGAGGTAAAATGACTGAGATATGACACTTTGAACATACACTGTCCAAACTGGTCGCGGGTCGTGAAATAGATCGCGGGCCGCGAAAGGCCTTCTGTTTCTTTTCCTCGTGCACAACAATAGGTATGCTATTTCACCCAAATTTTCACCACATATACTCATACATCAAAATGAAATATACCCAAGCCAATATATGATTATACCATAGAAATTAACTAGTTTAACATGAGGATTAACATAAAACATAAATTACATAGCCCCCAAACATGATAATTCAACATAAAATAACTATTCTAACATGATTAATCACAAATACATGAATCATAGCCCAAAATAAATAAATTTCCAGATTATTAAAACCACAAGAATTCATCCAAAACCACACCCAACCTTAAACAACATTCAATAAACATGCTTAACCATAACCCTAACATCATGCTACTAAATTTTCACAAATTCCTAATACTTTCATGATAATAATACATATAACATCACAAGCATAACATTAGGCATGAAGAATAACATTTATACATTCTTAACATGATACTAACATGAATAAAAATAACAAGAACAATTCTAATAGCACGCTAACATATTCCTAAGCCTAATAACATGATTTCTAGCCTACTAACATAAATCCGAACAATACCAAAATCACTACTCTAATCCTAATGTGCTAGAAGAGATGCTAGTTACCTTGATTTTAGGTGAAAAATAATATTAGAATGGCAAAGAAAGAAGAGAATAACATTGCTCCCGAGAACCCCAAGAAAACCGGATGAGTCGTCTGTTTGAAATGGAAACTGCAGATGTGTCTTTCACTGTCTTTAAAAACAAATCATACCACGAGCAAGATCTTTCCGAGTAGATGAATTTTGACTACTCACACGTCCAATTCCAATAAGAGACGAAGGAGATATGATGCAAAAACGTTAGGTGTGCAGAAATGGCCGAAAATGCGAGAAGGGAGAAGGACTCTTTCTCTTCCTTTCTAAGGCTGGCGTTGTAACACCCCAGAATTTCAAAGCGGAAAAGAAAGAAATAATAATAGTATTAATAGGACGATGGCGGAAACATCGTCTTCTGGGAATGTCACTACTACAAGAAATGCGTTTAAATAACTAAGTGATAAAACCAACATAAATAGATAGTATAAATAATTTAAATTAATTAGAGTAATATCTAAAAGAGAAAACTGACTCTCAAACTAATTAAAAGTCTAGGCCTAAAACATCTAACATTTTAATGCTCACATCTCAACCCGAGCCCAAAACGAAAGAAGATTCCCATCAACATAACCTGCAAAATATATAACAACAATCCACAATCAGTGGGGAGTAACTAGCAGTTCTCCCAGAACAAAAGAAATCAAAGCATGATTCAGACATAGATTAATAAGAAAGGAAAACATAAGGTCAAGACAACTATGACATGCATCCAAAATCATAAAGCTCTCAAGTAATACAAAAGATAAAATGAATAAAGCATCTCAAGAATACTTCGATAATAATAATAAAAATATAGATAAAATAAGTTATTGAGTCAGAAACCGAACGCCAGTGAATCGCAATTCACTTCCTAAGGTTTGTCAGATCGCAATCTCCAGGTCAGTCTATGGGCTTACGTTCCCCACTACCTGTGTCTAAGAATGGCCAAACTCCCGATGCAGGGTAGAACACGCAGAACTCCCTGACCTCTCGGACGACAACAATTAACCCAGGTGTACCCCTAGTTCGCAAACCAGGTGGTTGGCATGTTCTTCACCGGGGACTACATCTATCCCACCGGATATTCTTATCTCAAAATAAAATCATAAATATCATCAAAGTATCATTCATCTCAAAAATATTCATCAAAAAGGGATGTCACCCGGCCTTATACCCATAATTCATCAAAAACAACTCTTCATAATTCCTCAAAAATAATAACTTACAAACTTACAACAAATGTCTCCAACAATAAACACCTTGAACATCTCTAAGCATCAACAATGATATTAAATTAGTTTTTACAGCACTAACAGTTCAATCAAAAATGCATCACCAATTAACTCCAAGGCTTATTAAATAAATAAATAGTACACAATTAATCATTTTTACATAAATCAAACATAAACATAATGATACCCAATAATACTTACAGCAACCTACTAAACACCAGAATCCAAGAACATAAAATATCACAAATAATTTATGATTAACAAGCTCTTAAATAATTTAAAAGAATATCCTCAAATTCACAACAAAAACCCAATAATAATTATTAAACTAATAAGTACGATCAGTAAAATAACACAAAAATTATTATACGACCCTAATGTCTCTACTGACATGGTACAATTTTTATTTATAATTTTCGGACTCTATAAGTATTTTTAAACGTTAATTTACAGAAGACCCAATAAAGCCAATATAATAATTAAAAATAAAAATAAACGCCGAAAAATTACTAAAAATTTACATAACATTCATAAACTCACGGTAATACATAATATACAAATAAATGAATTTTTTGGCCTCCAGAAATAATTTTCAGGATTTATATACTGACAGACACAAAAATACAAAAATAGATAAATCAATTAAATAAACCTGTAAAAAGTAGGAAAAAATTATTCCAAGGCATGAAATACATACTAAACATATAACATGATTCAGGACAAATAATGTCAGCAATTTTAACATTCGTTCAATAATTATTATGCAAATTAGCCAAAAACGCACAAAATACCAAATAAATCAAATAAATACTAAAACTCAGACGAAAATTATTTTTCTATACACAATACTCATACAGCATGCATCAAGTATATTCATGTCAAATCTCGTCAATAATTTCATTCAAAAAAAGTATTTTAAACAATTCCTAGCGTAATAATCTAATACCGAATAGTACCCTAATCACTATTGTTCTAAGATAACTACTAGTTACCTGGAACGTCGGGAGGAGAGCTGAATCTAAAGAGATTCGAAAAATATGCGAGCAATCCAATTCCTCCATGAATGATAATTGTAGCAACAAGTCACTAGGCGTTTTCTTCTTGAACGTTGAAAACTCTTATTTCGTACTGCTCTGTTCCGACCATGATTCTCGGTGATCAAAACCTCAGAATATAAATCGCTCTAGTCAAAGTGAAGAACAACATGTTATAAACGTGCTGTCCAAATTTGAAGATGATCCAACGGTTAGATCTCCGGCTACGGTTATTTTCTTGAAGGTGTAACAGGAAAAACCGGGTTGAACCTCTCTATTCTTTTCCTCTTCCTTTTCTCTCTTTCTTTTCTTGAAAACAGCGTGGGTTAAATGAGAATGATGCTGAACTTTTCTTATTAAAAATAAGAATTTTATGGCGGAAAAATGAAGGGTTTAGGAGAATGTTAATGAGGGATTAAATAAGCGGTTACAAGATATTCAAAGGTTAGCTTAATAAGCACCAAAACTCTTCATCGACCACTCCATAGTTGCTGATTTTCGGCCAGCATGACACGCCACATGTGATGTACCATTTCATCACCCTAGTCGGTCCAACAACGTTACAAAAAACGCTACGTGACAAAACTGCATCCTAAACGCCTAAATAAATAACAAAACTAATATAACCTTTAAAATAAATAACTAACAACTTAAAATAAATATATATAAATATATCACAATATATAAATATATATACACATTTTCACAACACATTCCAAAATAATTTAAATAATAAATTATTTATTTTTACGAAAAAAAAATATCATTTTAATGTAAACAAACGCCAAGAATAAAGGATGAAAATTATGGGAGGTTTTGAGTGCAGCAAAATAATGTGATTATTCACCTCATTAAGCAAAGAGTTTAAGGGTGCATTAAGGTGGGTTAATGGCGGGTTAATGGTGGCAATTGATGGGGGGTTTATGAAGGTTTGACTCCTCATCTCATGGTGGTTACAAAGAGGGTTAGAAGATGTTAATACTATGCTTAATACTCTAAATTTCGGACAGCATAAGAAGGAAATGGGGTTGCAAAATCCATTACGTTGGTCGGTCCAAAATATAATTAACGCTTAAAATAAAATCACACGCTACCTAATTTTATAGAATAAAAATTACTAACTATATTATAAAACAAATACGCACATTAATAATAATAACAAATAAAATTCCTAAATAAACATATACACTTTAAATTAATAATCACAACAACATAATACAATAATTAAATAATTATACACTTTCAAAAATAGTTTTTAATAATAAATTATTTTATTTTAACGCCAAATATCATTTTTAATATAAACAACGCCAAAAATAAAGAGTGAAAATTACGGGGTGTTACAATCACTCCCCCTTAAAAGAGTTTCATCCTCGAAACTTCAAAACAACCAAGAGATCAAAAGAAAATACTCTAGATAAGGAACATTAAGAAAAACACACATCAATGGATTTTATTAAGAACTAAACAACTTTCCCCTCAAAAAAAAAAACTAAACAACTTTGCGGGTATAAAATTTGATATCTCAAATAATATACATTTTATTTTGGAAGACCAAAAAGAGTTGTATTGTAAAGAAGTATGGTAACAATCATCATTTATAAAATGTGAAAGAACCAAAGATAAGTAGGTAAATACGCTTGCACAATAAACTATAGGTAATTTTGCAAAAGAAGCAGTAATAAATATTTACGTAAAATTATAAAAGAATAAATCCGAACATACATAAATATTTTCAGAAAAGATACCAAGAAGCAAAAGTTCGTAAATTGATAGCCAAACCAATTTAAATAGAGATAACCACACATGCTTATACTCCACTTAAAGAGATAAAAACACTTTAATAAAGAGTAGCTAACTGCTTTATTAAAATAGCACTTACGAACTCAAGTCAAGACATATGTTATAAGAGCGTACGCCTCCTAAACATATATATGAAATTTTAAGTTCGCAAAAGAAATTGATAACTTTAAAATAAATTTCACAACGACGAAACACTAATAATAGGCGATAAAATACTAAATAATAAACAACAATTTTAAAATTTGCCAAGTCGACACAAATGTGCATGGAACCACCCATTGCAACCTAGTATCAACAAAATAATATTTGAAAGTCTTCTTATCAAATCGACATTAAAGTTTACCGGAATCACCCAATATAAACTTAATATCAACTCAAAAAGAAAACTAACTCAAAATAGATAAAATGTGTCAACTTATCAAATTGACATACAAGTCAAAGGAATCACCCATTATGACTTAATATCAACTCAAACAAGTTTTAGATTTCGGCTAAACACAATTTTCTTTTCAAAGGATAGCAAAATATTAACAATAACAAAACTTGAATATCAAAATAGAATTTTAATATAAGTATGAAATTTATTAAGAGCAAATATATAAAATATTATTTGAAATATGAACTCAAGTTCGAAAGTTTTGTAAATGACAAAAAAAACAAATAAGTACTCACATAAAATCAGCACTTAGTTGAAAGAAATAGACGCTATATATCGTCTCACATAATAAAACACACAATTAAGCAACCATAAAAATAGAATAACAGCAATGCACTATACATGACTATGTTAAAATAAAATAGAAGTTTATTTTTAAAATGCACAACACAAAATAATTTAAACGCGCAACTCAACCCCGAACTAGAGGGCTATAAATCACTTCGCTTTCGCTGCGCACTCTGATAACAAGAAAGGTTAAACGTAGGAGGCCCTGTAAATAAGATTAGCAAACTTGGTAGACTAATTCCACCAATAAACAAGTAACTATACATATTATATATGCTCCACAAGCATGAGATCATACCACATTCCATAAGGCTTCCTCTTACTTACTCTACCCATCTTTCTCTCATTATAACGAAACTACAAAACTTAATTCTAAACAGATTTTATCTCCTAAGGCTAACTAATAATTCTAAAGAAACATTAGCAACTCTTTTTCAGAGTTTAGGAGCGTTTTGCTCTGATACCAACTGTAACACCCCAGAATTTCAAAGCGGAAAAGAAAGAAATAATAATAGTATTTAATAGGACGATGGCGGAAACATCGTCTTCTGGGAATGTCACTACTACAAGAATAGTGTTTAAATAACTAAGTGATAAAAACAAACTTAAGTAAATACTATAAATAAATTAATTACTTAGATTAAAATCGAAATGAGAAAAACTATCTCAAACTAAAAAGAAGTCTAGAACTAAAACACCTAATAGATTATTTCTCGCATCTCAACCCGAGCCCAAAATCAAAGAAAATCCCCATCAACAAAACCTGCAAAATATACAACAAATATCCACAATCAGTGGGGAGTAACTAACAGCTCTCCCAGCCTAATATAGGATTCAAATAGCAATTTTCAGTAAAGTTAAAATAAATGTTACTACACAGCAACATGCTTCTAATAACAATAAGTAAATCAAAAATAATGAACTTAAGATAATCATACAAGATCCATAGCATAAGCCTCCAAAATAATTAAACAAAATAATATAATAGGTTTTGAGAAAGAGCAGAACGCCAGTGGATCGTAACCCACTTCCTAAGGTTTGTCAGATCGAAATCTCTAGACAGCCTATGGGCTTACGTTCCCTACTGCCTGTGTCTAAGAATTACCAAACTCCCGATGCAGGATAGTACTCAGCTCAGTACTTCCCAACCTCTCGGACGACAACAATTAACCCAGGTAATACCCCTAAATCGCAACCTAGGTGGTTGGCATGTTCTTCACCGGGGACTACATCTATCCCGCCGGATATCTTAATCTCAATAAAACAGTTCTACAAATAAATACAATATTCTATTCATCCATTAATCCTCAAATATAAATAATTAGGATGCCCTTAAGGCCTTACACCCAAAATCAGTAGAAACTAGGATCGTAATCCAAGAGTTTCAATTCAACAATATTTATTCTTCCCAAAGTATTAGTAATAATAATACTAATAAAATCATTTCACCAGACTAAAAAGAATACACCTTCATTAAAACATAATTATACACCAAAAACACAGTATAGTCAAATACTACTACCTGTTTTTGGGTTTGGGTACAAGGTTAATTACAACGTTAGTTATACCCTAATAACTCTTGGCGATACTAAAGTATATTCTCCCTCGAGTACTTGGGTATTGATTAATGAAAGTACAACATTATTATAATCTCAATTTAATTACAAACAACAATACCATCATAAAATAAATAGGTTTTCTATGATTTACCGTGTTTTTAAAAATTCTATAATGTACCCAATGTTTTTTATTCTACCTGACCCTATGTTTTTAAGTTTTCTACATCGTACCCCTACGTTAAATGAACTTTTACCGTGATCTTTGCATTTAACGGTACTAAAGACAGATATTATTCTCCCATCTCCTCCATCGCAACCCCGACCCCCCTCCCCTTCGATTTCCCGCATCCCCCAAGATCTCCCCACCAACGAAGAGAGATGCGAAAATGGGGCAAACTTTTTGATATTGATTAATGAAAGTACAACATTATTATAATCTCAATTTAATTACAAAAAACAAGGGTACCATCATAAAAACCCAAATAAATAAGACACTCACAATATAACTATAAGTAAATATATCATTCAACTCAGTAATAAAAATAAATAAATAAATAAAACATGCAATAATTCTTCAAAAAGCTCCATATATCAAGATTTCACCTCAAAATAAGTCTTAACATGCTTCAACACAACAAGGTACGCCTTTTGAAATGGTTTTAAACATAAGCAGCAACTTCAAATAGACATAACTTTCAGATTACACAATAGTTTTATGAAATTCCAAATGCATGTTAAAGCTTATGTTAGTGGTGTGTGTGGATATAACAGTGAGTAACAGGATATTAGATCTTCCAAGCACGTATTAGATACGCTTTCCTATAAGTTATTTACCGACCCACTAGGAACAACAGAGTATCACGGTAACACTTATGAGATACGAAGAAGAAACATTGAATCTTGGTTGTTAACAAGAAACAATCCCAACAAGAGTTTGTAGATCGATTTTGTTTAGAGAAAACACAAGAGAATATCATTCTCTAAGCAAGTACAATAGGAAATGAAAATGTTTTTCTAACCCATTCCATATGTGATATCTCCCTATATATACTAGGGAAGATTTACAGAAGAAAAGCCTGAAAGCACGCAACCATTCAGACTAAAAGACATGCACCATTTCGTGAAAGAAATGCATCGTCAGGAAAACTGACGAATAGGAGTTGGCGCTCCTCTGTGGAGCGGACGCTCCAGGCAGGAGCCGACGCTCCTCAGCCCTGTCAAGAATTTGGTTCTAATTCCAAATACCTGCCAACTTTGAGCGTGCGCTCTTCTGGAGAGCGAGCACTCTACTGACTTGCCTTCTCGTTTTTCCATCTTTCTCATCACATAACATCAACGGACACATTTAAACTATAAATGTTCCAACAATCCTCCTCCATTTATAGTATAAATGCTTTGAATCCGTACACTTGCAAACTACACAAAATCAACTAAACTTGTGCATAATTGAAAATGTCTTAAAGATTGAATTTCCACTTAGTACAACACACTTTACAAACTTTCGATTGAAATGATTGACTAAGCATTGAATCACTCAACCATATGAAAATTTGAAGATGCTATACACACAAGCTTTACACAAACAACATTGTCACCTTCGACTCCATTAAAGGCCTTGAGTCCATATCCACATTCATGAGTGTTCCTAGTTAAGCCCCAAATTAGGTGAAGCGGCCAAACTTCTTACTCATATAGGTAAACCTTCTATAACATGCTCTCGCAACCGAGCAACTAACCAAAGGTTTATTAAGAAATTAATCAACCTCCAACATTGCGAAAAACAAGCACTAACCTGGGGATGTAATAAAAAATATTATAGTGCTCCAAATTACAAATAAAGTGGGATCCTCATTGAATTCAAGTTCTTGCGTTGTACAAGACGTGAATTGAGTTTTCTTCATTTGCAATTTACTTAATTAAGGCTTAAAACACATCCCTACTTTTATATAACATAACTTGATAACAACTTTGGCCAAATTCATCAAGTTAACATAAAACATATAAAAGTTAACTAACACGACTCCATGTTTATAAAATCACAAACACCACAATGTCGCAATCTAAAATATGTTGTGACTTTCCATTATAAACATTACAATATTATTAATCATATGTCATTGATACTCAGTGAAGTATATCACAATAACTAGTGATATGATGCAGACACTTCAAACATCAATTATGAACAAATAACATGTTAATACTAAAACTAAACAAATAAATTAATATTCTTCCCCATTTCAGTATTAACAAATGAACATCTTATCTATTTAAACCAAGACTTGTATATGAAAACAACCACATAAGTACACTTCTTGGATAACAAGGAATTAACCTCCTCCATAAAAAACCTCCTCCATGAAAAACCTCCTCCATGAAGTACCTCCTCCAAGAAGAAATATCATCTTCTTATAAGAAACAAATCCCTAAACCAAAACTTAACTCACGCCAAATTATCCTTCTCAAACAGAAGAACATATTTATTTTCACATAATTTCGTCTATTAAATAGATTTGATCAAAGACAATAAACCATTATCTTCCAACACATTTAATAGTTTCAATTAAAATAAAATCGGTAAAAATCATATGTATTCAACACCAAATTCATGTTTAGATTTCATTGCCCCCAAATTTAATACATAACCAATTTATACAACCGATTTCCTCAAAAACATGAAGTTAATGATCTCATAAATTGAAATAATTAATTACCATGTCTTTCATTATACTTTATTCAAGTATAACACATGTCACTTTAAAAAGTGAAAAACTATGAAATCAAAATCAATTTCTAGTATAAGAATTATAACATGTTAGTACTAAAACAACCAAATAAATTAATATTCTTCCCCATTTTAGTATTAACAAAACATATAAACACTTATACTAGTGATTACCACAAAATGATTGAAATAGATCAATATTTTGACTTTTCCAACTTGTAAATTATAAACATCACCCAACTTATATAAAATTGAGAAGTACATTTAATAATCATTTTAACCACATGTCTAAAATATAAATATTCTAAAGAACATAGAATCACATTTATAACATTTAGACAACACATGGTGAAAATGAAATTAAATACATAGCCCATACAAGGATGGTCTACTAGCAAACAACATGTTTATAATTTCCACAAGTTCATGTTCATGTCAACAATTATATACTCAATAAATTATAAAAAAACACTTACTTTAATCAAAATAAACATTATAACTAGTCCATGAGTATATAACCAAAAACATAATTAGTGATAGTAACCCACTAACTATAACATGATCAATAAATATACTTAATGATCATCATATTAATACTCAAACCAAAATCATGAAAACTAACATGTTAATACTAAAACTAACAAATAAATTAATATTCTTCCCCATTTAGTATTAACAAATTAAAAATTTCAGATTTTGGGAGAGTGAAATATCAACATGAACAATAAAATTTCTCTTCATAATGTTACCAAATGAACATTACACTACACATGCCCATTCATAACCATAAACATGATAACATCTTTTATTTAAATAAATTAAATAAATAAAAAAATCATCATAACCGTGCATTCTCAAAGAGTGCACACATGGTTTGGACAAAGAATGTCATAAACTCCCATGGAACTTAATTAAGCATAAAACAAAATGTCATACTGTGAGGATGTTGGTTTCACAACCAACGAACTTCACCAACATTGGGCAGTTTATAATTCTAAGACCATCACTTCATCAATTAAAATACAATAGTGTTAACAAATACTATAATAAGATGAAGCATGTGTTGAATCGGCACACCAAAGCAATACATGGAATCACAATTTTCATTCTTTGGTTCAAAGAAGCATTACGACATACTATTATCACAACCAAATCCACCAACATTTGGTAATAAGAACTCCATGGTTTAACCACCATTTAATTAATTAAGCATAAAACATTCTTAATTAATTAATAAAAAGATAATAGCATCATGTAATAATATAACATGTAATCCTACTACAAATCATACAACAAAGTTAATGAACATTGTAGAAACTTACAACACAACCCAAAATTGGGTTTTGAGAAATCCATCATTTTCGGCCCCTTGTCTTGTAACATTCTTCTTCTCGTTCCATTTCCAATTTCAGAAAATTAGAAAACATCTCACCCAAGGAAGATCCAATTACCCAAGGATTAAATAACTTATAGATTGTTAGTGGTGTGTGTGGATATAACAGTGAGTAACAGGATATTAGATCTTCCAAACACGTATTAGATACGCTTTCCTATAAGTTATTTACCGACCCACTAGGAACAACAGAGTATCACGGTAACACTTATGAGATACGAAGAAGAAACATTGAATCTTGGTTGTTAACAAGAAACAATCCCAACAAGAGTTTGTAGATCGATTTTGTTTAGAGAAAACACAAGAGAATATCATTCTCTAAGCAAGTACAATAGGAAATGAAAATGTTTTTCTAATCCATTCCATATGTGATATCTCCCTATATATACTAGGGAAGATTTACAGAAGAAAAGCCTGAAAGCACGCAACCATTCAGACGAAAAAACATGCACCATTTCGCGAAAGAAATGCATCGTCAGGAAAACTGACGAATAGGAGTTGGCGCTCCCCTGTGGAGCGGGCGCTCCAGGCAGGAGCCGGCGCTCCTCAGCCCTGTCAAGAATTTGGTTCTAATTCCAAATACCTGCCAACTTTGAGCGTGCGCTCTTCTGGAGAGCGAGCACTCTACTGACTTGCCTTCTCATTTTTCCTTCTTTCTCATCACATAACATCAACGGACACATTTAAGCTATAAATGTTCCAACAGCTTATCTCAATAGCTTTCCAAAAAGTGGTCATAAACTCAATTCCGAGGTAAAACGACTGAGATATGACACTTTGAACATACACTGTCCAAACTGGTCGCGGGTCGTGAAATAGATCGCGGGCCGTGAAAGGCCTTCTGTTTCTTTTCCTCGTGCACAGCAATAGGTATGTTATTTCACCCAAATTTTCACCACATATACTCATACATCAAAATGAAACATACCCAAGCCAATATATGATTATACCATAGAAATTAACTAGTTTAACATGAGGATTAACATAAAATATAAATTACATAGCCCCTAAACATGATAATTCAACATAAAATGACTATTCTAACATGATTAATCACAAATACATGAATCATAGCCCAAAATAAATAAATTTCCAGATTACTAAAACCACAAGAATTCATCCAAAACCACACCCAACCTTAAACAACATTCAATAAACATGCTTAACCATAAGTCCATAACCCTAACATCATGCTACTAAATTTTCACAAATTCCTAATACTTTCATGATAATAATACATATAACATCACAAGCATAACATTAGGCATGAAGAATAACATTTTTACATTCTTAACATGATACTAACATGAATAAAAATAACAAGAACAATTCTAATAGCACCCTAACATATTCCTAAGCCTAATAAAATGATTTCTAGCCTACTAACATAAATCCTAACAATACTAAAATCACTACTCTAATCCTAACGTGCTAGAAGAGATGCTAGTTACCTTGATTTTAGGTGGAAAATAATATTAGAATGGCAAAGAAAGAAGAGAATAACATTGCTCCCGAGAACTCCAAGAAAACCGGATGAGTCGTCTGTTTGAAATGGAAACTGCAGATGCGTCTTTCACTTTCTTCAAAAAAAATCATACCACGAGCAAGATCTTTCCGAGTAGATGAATTTTGACTACTCACACGTCCAATTCCGATAAGTGACGAAGGAGATATGATGCAAACAAGTTAGGTGTGTAGAAATGACCGAAAATGCGAGAAGGGAGAAGGACTCTTTCTCTTCCTTTCTAAGGCTGGCGTGAAAGGAGGTTTTGAGTGCAGCAAAATAATGTGATATTCACCTCATTAAGCAAAGAGTTTAAGGGTGCATTAAGGTGGGTTAATGGTGGGTTAATGGGGGGGGTTTATGAAGGTTTGACTCCTCATCTCTTGGTGGTTACAAAGAGGGTTAGAAGATGCTAATACTATGCTTAACACTCCTCTAATTTTCGGACAGCATAAGAAGGAAATGGGGTTGCAAAATCTGTTACGTTGGTAGGTCCAAAATATAATTAACGCTTAAAATAAAATCACACGCTACCTAATTTTATAGAATAAAAATTACTAACTATATTATAAAACAAATACGCACATTAATAATAATAACAAATAAAATTCCTAAATAAATATATACACTTTAAATTAATAATCACAACAACATAATACAATAATTAAATAATTTAACACTTTCAAAAATAGTTTTTAATAATAAATTATTTTATTTTAACGCCAAATATCATTTTTAATGTAAACAACGCCAAAAATAAAGAGTGAAAATTACGGGGTGTTACACCATATCCAATGCCTTAATTAGATGCCTACATATAATACCTTCACATTCAAACATTTTGCCTACACAGGATGCATAAAGGGTTCTCCTATCAACCGTCACTTGGTAACATCTGGTTTTAGATGTTAATATTTCTTTTTTGGTTTCCTTGCAGTGAATCCAAATACGGTCCTCCAGTGTGTGTTCCACCACATACTCAGAAATAGCCCTCCTAGATACCCCATTAACATATAAACATTTAGTACATTGCTTTTGAACTTCCTTGAATTTTGCATCCGTGTATAGTAATTGGAAAGTTTCCTCAACAGCAAAACCAGTGGCCAACTGGCGCAAATACATGTGTGAGTTGGCGTCAGCCTGCTGCTCATCATTTTCCCTTGACTCCATCGCTTTCATATAAGTCGGGCCAAACTGATACAACTGGGTATGCTTGTTAAGATAGCCATTGAAAAAGCTATTAATACTTTCTACACGTTGGGTGGTCTTCATACCAGCCCAAAAACAAATGTTTCATGTAGGCAGGAACTCACATCTCCCTCTCTTCATATAAACCTGCAAGAAATATGTGAAGTGTTAAAAACCGAACACTTGTGGAACCTCGTATCAATAAACACATTGGTACCCTCCCCTTCTTACAGTGGTACATATTATTAGCATTAGTTTTCCACAAGGTACCAAATGGTACCATTGTAGATATATGTTTAATACAATGGTACCCAACAATTCCAACATTGGTATCTATATTAGCAAAGATATTCCAAAATGCTATAAATAAGGTACCAATGTAGAAAGCATTTGGTACCACTGTAGAAAGCTTTTGGTACCACACACATTAGTTCAAAATTAACATGGAATTATATTACTAAAGAAGTTCAAAATTTACCCGACAACCATATATCTTCCTCCCGTTTAAATTTGACAATAGCTGCAGTCCAACTATCTTCAAACTCCGCCTCAGTCAAACTATTATATATTGCGTTTAGAAGTGCCTTCTTTATATCCGGATAGTTCTCTTTTGCCCCTAGTTTCTTTACAAATTTGTAGGTGATATGCCACAAACACCACCGATGCCCCGCATCAAGCATTTCAATGTATAGAGCTCTCCTCATTGCAGCTGCTTGATCGATTAAAATGCCGATCGGACTTTTTCGCATGCATGCCAACCATGTACGAAACACCCACTGGTAAGTTTCAGTGTCTTCATGGGATACCAGTGCACATCCAAGCAATATAATTTGGCCATGGTGGTTAACACCAACAAAATTGGTAAACGGTAGCTCATACTCGTTTGTCAAGTACGTTGCATCAAAACATACTACATCCCCAAACTACTCCCAAGCAGCCCTACTGCTAGCATCAACCCACAAAATGTCCTTGAGAGGTCCATCTCTATCTAGCCTATGCATGTGATAAAAATTCTGGTTATCTTCACTCATTTTAGTAAAATAATCTAGCATAGCATCCGCATCACCGTCTTTTAACTTCAACCTCTTATGCTTGAGGACTACATTGTGCAAGTCTTTTTTAGTGATAGCCATGTTCTGAACACCGTTTTTTTGTAGCGCCAAACTATTGTGAATTTGGAGAACCCGGGCCCCAACCTCAATATCATCGAATAACTTCCTCCTAACGTGGCTATCCAATTCATCTTTCCGATACATGGATATGTATCGTGCCTTGCGAGGAGTATGGGTGTGGTTTTTGTGGTTATTCACAGCGTTCTTCAATTTCCATTCACCATTTTCGCTCTTAACGGCGTATATCATAGCCGTACACCCACACTTTTTTATTTTGGTGGTTCGAACAATTAAGTTGTGATCCCCAACGACAACTCTTTTTCCATTCTCCCACCGCCTATGAATTCGATTGCCCCAACGATCACACCTCCAAGTGTAATTCATTCTCTTTCCCCTTGCATTGTAAGATCCATATAACTTAATGACTCCAAATCCTTCTTGCTTCCCGTAGGCTTTGTAATACTCATGAATATCCTCGCAAGAGGCAAACACCACCCCCGTAGTTGGAGGACATAACACGCTATTACTACCACATCCAGTCGTCGGAGTTGAATCATCATCAACTGCCAATGGTACAATATCTGTGCACTCATCAACAAAAAGTCTATCCCTAGAACTACAACCATCCGCATCATCCCCTATACGGATTGGTACTTCTAATTTGTCTACCACTCCATCCTCATTCAGCATATTCTAATCAATTAATAATAGGAAACATAAGTTACAGCTTAGCAAGACTTTAATTTCATTCGGCACAAAACCAGCCACAACTTAGGACCAATTATTTGGAAAACTTGATACTAAGTTAAGGTTTGGTTGGCACCAGACCTGCTACAATTTTCTGGACAATTTGATACCAATGCCAGGTGAGGTTGGTACCAAACAAGCTGCAACTTGGTACCATTTTATTAACATATTGATACCAGTGTTGTTCTTTTTGGTACCAACCAATTTGCACCATTTTTTTAGATACTTTGATACCAAATTATACCAATTAATATCTATTCTAAAAGTATTAAAACCAAATTTATAATGGTGCCAATTTCACAAACCAATTGCACGGTGTCAATTGCACTAAACATTCTAAACTAACTAAACACTTTAATATATCAATTGACAAAGTTCAAGTATTTTTTATGTTTTACATTCATGCAAATATTACTATTCAATTAAACATAAAAATTGATGTATATTCTTGCAAATATCACTTAACCATTATCATTCAAGTATTTCAAAAGTTTACCAATTTACCAAATTTTATCAATTTACCAAATTTCATAGTTCAAGTATCTTCTACATTCATGCAAATTTAAGTTTTACCAATACTATACTCAATAAATTTTCATACTAGTTCAATCGTATATTCAAGGCATCTAATTTCATAAACCCTTAATCCTATATTCACAAATTGTGTAAATTTCACAAACCCGCAATCCTATATTCACAAATTGTGTAACTTTCACAAACTCCCAACCACTAATTTCGTATATTAAAGGCGTACCTGATTTTTGTCGAAAAAAGGGTCGTTGTTCGAGCTTTCATATATGGAGATTGGTTGATTCAGATCTATTAAGTTTTTATTTGCTTTAGTTCTTTCTCTTCTACAATGTTGGGTGCTACAATGGTGTTGCAAATTTCTCCCGCCAAAACTTCTATTCCCGCCAATATCCTTTCTCCCTCTTTCTCTGTATATTTCTCTCTCTTCTCAGTAAATTGTTGAGTTCAGTTATGAATTTCTCTCTCTTCAATATACTCCCTTGAGAGATAAAGCAAATGATTTTTCTCTCTCTTCAATACACCCCCCACTCTCATGCTTTTTCATGTGTTTTGGAGTTGTAAACTCACGCTCCAGCTTTTCCTGTCATTCCTTACTTTCTTTATTGTGGACCCCACGTTATATTGCTTTTCCTTTTTTGGGTGTTTGAGTCTCAAACTGTTGGTTACAAAGAGTTTCTCTTCTTCTTTCTCTTTCCTTTGCTGTGTTTCGTGTCTGAGAAACTGGAACATAAAGTTCCTGCTTTGGTGCTCCTAATGCTTTTACTTTACCAAAATTTTGTTGCTTTATTAAAAACAAAAAAAAATTAGAAAACAACAAATATCTTTCGTCCTTTAGTGTAGGGAAAGCATGTTCAACTTTTGTTATGTCACAGTTACAAATTACAACTGGTCAACATTGTAACAAATTTGTGACAGTATGTCACTTTTTCTAGTAAAATATTTTCTAAATTTATTTTTCTTTTATTTTCAACTTTGGTTATTTAACTTTGTTAATTATTAATCTTGTAAACTTTGGTTAATAATTTTTTCGAGATATTATATTAACTGACTAACTTTAGGTAATATTATCTATTGTAGACGGAAACTTCGTAGAAGGCGAATTGTAGGTGATAGTGCGATACTTAGACGTATTCAAGGAAATTCACAATGTCCATACTCCATCAACACTTAGAATCCCTTTAAGAATTTTATGTGCTATATGTAATTGATGTAACTATGTGATTATATGTTAATTTTGATATATATTATATGACATGAATAATAATAGTACTTGTCTGACTAAAGTTATGATTATTATTAATAGTACTATTTTCCTAACGTATGTTATACACTAGTATGACTATTATTATTATTACTTCTAGACTTATTAATGTAGCTATTCATAGCATCATATTAAAATTATACTAGTGTTGATAATGAAACTTAATTAATGGGTACAAACTAGTGAATAAATGATGTTATGAATGATTTTATAAGTTACATTGTGACTCTATGAGGCTCTAATGATGGACTTATTGGTTATTATGAATTATGAACGTTGATTATTATAATTCTATAAAGTGATTAAGTTGGGGAAAATATTGGTTGAACTAAAGATGTTCTTTTGTAGTGTTTAATGTGATATTTGATGTCTCATAACTATTAAAATCTATTAATAACGTAAAGTAAAATATTATTGAGGAAATTATCCGGTAGACTTGGATCCTCCATAGGTGATGAACAATACTTAATTTTTATTCTGTTACAACTATGTTATTGTCTTCCTCCTAAAACTATTAGTGCGCGTTGCGGATACCCATTAGATTAGTGAGGGGTGTGCACACTAGGGACGTTCTGCAAAACGATATTGGCCATTACTCTTAATTTATTTGGGTGACGACCCATGTTGAAGTAGGTGGTTACTGGGATTAATCTCGGCTACTGACGATCAATTCCCCTCTAATAATTAAATTTGTTGTTGTGTGAATCTTATAAACTTGGAGTATTCAAATTGGTTAAGTGTATTATATATCTGTCTGTATTATGCTATACTTGTCTGTATGATGTTATAAATACTATTTTAAAATATAACTATTATTATTTGACGTGATGGAGTTGTAATTACTTAGTTTTCGCTAATTTTTGGGTATTTGTTTTTCTTTGTTCTTTTCCTATTCAAATTATGCAAGTTGGTGAAAGGGACTACGTTGCAGGAATGAGCGCACTTATAGTTTAAGTTCACCTAGTTTAATAAATATTACAGTACTCTTATTTGGGATTGTTTAGTTTTGAATTGGTTTAAGTTAGACAACTTAGTTCGGTTTATTTTGATCATTTGGATTATAAGTTAAATTTTACTTTAGTAATTAGCCTTTCATTTATTTTTAACAATAGATGCAGCGGTAACACCCTAAAGGTTTCATCAAATATTTAATTGAAAAGTGAATATTTCATAAAGTTTTTAAACCAAAGTTTTGGGTGTTATACCAATTCCTTAGTGAATCTGTTTGGCTTTATAATTAAATAATCGATCCCGCTAACGAGCGTCACAGGGCGTTAGATAAGTAATATATATTTGTATTGACTCTATCATATTAACTGCATTCATTAAATGTGAGTTTCTTATTATATGAACCATTTTAATACAATAGCATTTAATACTCTCTCCCTAATTAATGCTTCCTAATTTAACAACATTTTCCAAGTTATTCAGAACGTGATTTGTATCCACTTCAAACCTCACAACACTAGTAGAATAAATGCTTATTGTTGCGGTCATTAAGTGGTCTATTGCGGTTCCTGGCAAAAACCAATTTTTTGACCGCAGCAATAGGTCATGATATTGCTGCGGTTCCTGGCAAAAACCGCAGCAATAGGTATTTTTTTAATATTAAAAATACAGGTCTATTGCTGCGGTTTCTTCTCAAAACCGCAGCAATAGACGCAGGGCAAGTAAAAAAAAAATTCATTTCTCGAGGCGTAAATTTTTTGTAGTTATAGTACAATTATAATATGTTACATAGCTACAACAATCCACTGTTACAAACGCCCAATACAAAAGAGACATGAAACTAAGAAAAACAAACGAAAAAGAGAAACTAAATATGAGAAAAACAAACTAAAAAATTAAAAAACTGAAATGAAAAGACTAAGAAACAAATTAAAACTAAAACGTAAGAAACTAAAAAATTAAGAAACTGAAATGAAACAAATTCAAAAAAAATTAAGAAACTGCTTCGTGAATGGACTAGTAGATCAAACTAAAAATAAGCAAAACAAAAAAACAAGCAGAAAAATATATTACAAATAAAAAATAAGAATCTGAAAATCGAAAAGAGAAGAAAAAAATAAGGAAAACAAACACATTACATCACCACCGCCATTCGCCAGATCCGAAAATAGGACATTCAAACGAGGAGCTTCGAACGGTCGATGAAGGAGAAGCACGGTCGACGAAGGAAATACGAAAACTCCGGTTTGGGAGAATCGAGCGACGAGCTTCGAATGGCCGACGAACGAGGAGTCGAGCGACGAGCTTCGAACGGCCGACGAAGGAGAAGCACAGCCGACGAACGACGAACGAAATACGAAAACTCCGATTTGGAGAAGCACAGCCGACGAACGAGGAAAACCGGAGAAGGACGGTCGACGAAGGAGAAAAATCGGAGAAGGACGGTCGGCGAAGGAGAAAAATCGGAGGAGGAAGGCCGGCAAAGAAGAAGGATGAGAAGAGAGTGTCGTGTGATGAGAGAGAGGAGAGGAGAGTGAGAGGTTAGGGAAAACGGCTGAGAGACTGAGAGGAGACAAGAAGAACCCAAATTGGGTCGTGCGTCTTCTTTTATAAACAAAAAGAGTCTATTGTTGCGGTTGTTCTAAGGAACCGCAGCAATAGGTTCAAATATTATTAAAAAAATAATATTTTAATCTATTGCTGCGGTTTCGGCTGGAAACCGCAGCAATTGAACTCGTCAAACAGTCAACCAAATTTGAATTTTTTTCCCGTTGACATCTATTGCTGCGGTTTTGACTGGGAACCGCAGCAATAGGTGTCTTTTCTATTTTACCTTTTCTTTTGACGTGGTTTATTGCTGCGTATGGGTAAAACCGCAGCAATTCAACCGCAGCAATAAGCAAAAATTCTACTAGTGCAACCACTTCTTTATTTTTTTGGCAGCGTGGAAGATACAAAGAACTACTACTATTATTTAAACCTATAAAAGCACAACTTCATTTTATCAACCAAAACCATCAACAAACATCTCTCACCATTTCATTAAGATTGGCGGAACATATAAGCAGCAAACATTCACAAATTTGTTTTAACTCATTTCCCACATACAAAATAGACCACTTCCCAAATAAAATTAAAAAAATCGAAAATCAGGTTTTCATGTCTTCAAACCTGAATAACAAACAAATAAAGTACACATATAGCCACCAATACTTGTATCTCTGTGCAGAAATTGCATGTATAGTGAATAGAAGAGAATGACCAGCATTATGAAGAGGATGCCAACAAATGAACTAATTAATAAAGTGCAGGAGCAATTGACGGTAAAATGAAGTCCCTACAACTTCTTTTATGCTATTCTTAAGGAGTAATTAATTACTTATTCACATAATAAGAATCATATATTGGAGACAGAAAGTCCATTATATAGGCTAAAAATGCTGAATAAAAAAAAGGAAAACGATATAAGAAAATTGCTTAACTCCCGAGAGACACCAATTAGCATTTGTCTTAAATAATAATAATTAGATTATATTAGATAGACTCGTTTTGAGGCCGTGCGTTGCACGAGTTATTGTTTATTTTATTTTTTTGCAAATTTTTTATTAACATTGTTGATTTTTTGCTGCTGTGAAATGAGATTTTTCAACACCATTGTATTTATATAATTTCTCCATTCTTTTTCTATTGCAACAATTACCACTTTGGATAGTTTCATCTATTGGAACCATTCCACTTTTGGTAAAAAAATAACTATAGTTGACAACATCGCCTTTACTTTATGTTAATAAACATTATCATTAAATACTCAAATTGCCTCATAAAGTTACGTTTACTTTATTAAGGATTTACTTATCCCCTACTCTAGTTAAACCCTCTATACTAAACTACCCTTTTTTTATTTTCTTAAAAACCATGCTCAAACCCATTGTTGCAGTAGAAAAAGACAGAGAAAGTATTTGTCATTATACTTTAATTTCTAGATTTGTTATTGTGATATATAAATTTTATATTTCTAATGTTCAATTGAATATTGTAGCTAAGTCTATTATTAAATAGTATCCCAATAATTGGTATGACTAATAATAGCTAACACAGTTTTAACATGAAAAATACACGAATTATACTTTATGATGCGAAACAAGAAGATCCAACGTAGTACATTTAGTTATAGTTAATGAGTCGTGTGTTTTAGTAGTTTATTTCATGTTTTCATGTTATTTTGTTTTAGTAGGAATCATGGTTTTGCCTACGCTCTTAAAACGATGGATTTTACATGATTCAAGTTGGTTAGGAGTCGTTGTAACTAATCCAAAGTGGATTAGGAGTTTAGGTCGTTGTAACTAATCTTAGTTGGATTAGGAGTCTAGTTATTCTAATTCTAGTTGGATTAGGGTTTTAGGATGTACTATAAATTCGGTTGTTTCATAATCAAAAGGACAGACGTTATTGATTATTGATTAAGAAATATTGAGAGTATTGCTGAGCATACTTGAGATAAAGTTTAGAGACTAGCTTGACTAGTGGATCAAAGTCGTTGCCTTTGTTCCAAACTTGAAGTCGTTGCCTTCAAGATTCACTCCATCTTCACCTTCAAACACAAACCATAACCGTTTCTTTTAATCAAGAAACCTCCATAACTATCTGGAACATCAAGTTCCACATCAAGTGGTATCAGAGCTTTGCCCAAGATCCCAGGGCGACACTTGTTTTTACTGCCCGAATTCATCCCGAATTTGCAGTAACTTTGGGGGCCTCGAACTCCCAGAATACTTTGAATTTTTTGAAGATTTTTGATCTTAAACTGGACTACATCTTGTCTAGTTTATTGTGTCAAAATTTCACGAAGTTTCTAGGGGTTTTGATATAGTTTCGAGACCGTTCTTTGAAGGCGTGCAAGAATCGCTGGAATCAAGAACAGCGATATTAAAACGACGATTACCAGCGTTTGGGAACGAATTTGGCTACGAAATTTTAACTGGAATCTTACAACATACAAATCTAGATCGTGTCCAAATTTCAGAATTTTTTGCCTTGTTTTGAGGGAGTTACGTATTTCCTAAGTTGAGGCGGTTTGTTGAAGACTTCTTGATCATGGGGACTCCAATTACTCGAGAAGAATTGCAGACTATGATGGCGAGTATGATGAGGGACTTTAATGAAAGCTTTGCCTCCATCAATGAAAAGATCACCAACAGCACGAATGTCATTCATATGACCAACCAAAGGGTTGAAACTTTGGCCTAAGTCCGGAAGAACAAGGGGGAGAAAGACGTCCAAATAGGGAGCCACCAATAAGAACTCCAGTAGAGAGTGATAGAGACTTCAAACTCATGGAGTTGAAGGAGTTTACTTGGTGAAGGAGACGTTGAGGATCTCCAAGAATGGATTCGGCAATTTGAAAAGCTTATGGACTATAAGGGTTTCGATGAACAAAAGGCTTTCAAAGTGGCACACTTGAAGATTACTAGATATGCTAGTATATGGTTCGAAAGCTTGAGGAACAAGAGAATCAGGGATGGTGATCCAAGGGTTGATACTTGGTTCGAATTGAAGAGGCAACTCAAGAAGAGATTCATCCCACGTGAATATCTTCAAGAGCAGTTCTTAAAGCTCAACCAAATTCAACAAAACTCCAAGAGTGTGGCTGAGTATACTAAGGAGTTTGAGAAGTTGTGCATATTGTGTGAGTTGGACGAGAAAGAGGAGATGAAGATTGGACGTTTCATCACTGGATTGAGGCCTTCCATAGCCAATAAGGTAGAAACATCTAACTACATTTTTTTCGATGATGTGCTTAGGTTGGCCGAGAGATTTGAAAAGCAAGAGAAGGAGGTGAGTAAGGGGAAGGATAAAACGTACTCTAGCAATTCCTATTCCACTTCCTACAAAAATAAGCCTACCTTTAACGATTCTACACAACCATCATCATCCTCGTCCGAATTTGAACCAAAACCGAAACCGAAAGTGTTTATTAGTCCTGAACATGTGGCTTTGGCTAAGAAACAATGTTATAAGTGCCAAGGGTTTGGTCATATCTCACGGGATTGCCCACAAAAGATCACTATCACCCCTAAGGATCATAGAACCCTCGTGAATTTCCTTGCTCAACAAAGGGAAGAGGAAGAACGTGCATGCCTTGAGGAGGAGGAGGGAACTAAAGAAGGGGAGTCGGATTTTGAAGATGATAATAAGTGGGAAGATCAAGAACTACAATTAGCTGCTCCAGATAAGGATACCCTCATCTTAAGGAGATTACTTAGAGCCCAAGCTGCACCATTAGAGGAAGAAGCACAAAGGGAAAATCTTTTCTACACACGCTGCTTAGTTAAAGGGAGATCTTGTAAGCTAATCATTGACAAGTGGGTCTTGTGCTAATGTGGCATCTTCAAAGATGGTGAGTACCTTAAAATTACCCGTTAGACAACATCCAAAGCCTTACACCCTTAATTGGTTGAATGATAATGATTCTATCAAGGTGAAGAAACAAGCGCTTGTGGCTTTTTCTATAGGAGATTACCAAGATGAACTTTGGTGTGATGTCATCCCCATGAGTGCTTGTGCGGTACTTCTAGGAAGACCTTGGCAAAGGGATGAGAGATGTGAACCATGCGGGAAGAGAAACATTTATTCGGTTGCTAAAGAGAATAAGAGGTATAGATTAAAGCCTTTACCTCCCAAGACGTTAAATTTTGAAACTACAAGCAACATGCTCGTAAAGGCTTCACAATTCAAATGTGAGTTAAAGGAAGGCAAGGTGCACTACATGTTATATCTTAAGGAACCAATGCTAGATTCTTCATCCCCACCGAGTTCATATGACAATGTTAGTACCACTCTTAAGAATTTGGATAACTTAGCTCCTTACATTGCCGACGAGAATTTGGGGACAAATTCTTTTCAAGAAGGGGAGAATGATGCGAAACAAGAAGATCCAACGTAGTACATTTAGTTATAGTTAATGAGTCGTGTGTTTTAGTAGTTTATTTCATGTTTTCATGTTATTTTGTTTTAGTAGGAATCATGGTTTTGCCTACGCTCTTAAAACGATGGATTTTACATGATTCAAGTTGGTTAGGAGTCGTTGTAACTAATCCAAAGTGGATTAGGAGTTTAGGTCGTTGTAACTAATCTTAGTTGGATTAGGAGTCTAGTTATTCTAATTCTAGTTGGATTAGGGTTTTAGGATGTACTATAAATTCGGTTGTTTCATAATCAAAAGGACAGACGTTATTGATTATTGATTAAGAAATATTGAGAGTATTGCTGAGCATACTTGAGATAAAGTTTAGAGACTAGCTTGACTAGTGGATCAAAGTCGTTGCCTTTGTTCCAAACTTGAAGTCGTTGCCTTCAAGATTCACTCCATCTTCACCTTCAAACACAAACCATAACCGTTTCTTTTAATCAAGAAACCTCCATAACTATCTGGAACATCAAGTTCCACATCACTTTAAGAACGTAGAGGGTAATAATTTAATAGATGCAGGACATAAAGAATAGAGAAAAGATATGAGTGTCAGCCACAACTTCAACTTTTAATATAGCCCATAAACACTAACGCATATAGAATAGAAGATGGAAAAGCCAAAAAGAAGATCATAATGATGGTATCATGAATAAAGTAAATTAAATATAAAACTAATCTCTATTAATAATCGAAAATACTATTTAAGAAAAAAAATCTCTTCATCAATCATGACCATATCAAGACTTATCAAACTTTCCCCTTTTTTATGATCTGCGACCTCAAATAGTCTAGAAACTCGAACCTTGATTCCCAATTAGTTTTAGTAGAATTAAGTTCATTGAGAAAAGAATACGATCTGACATATAGATATATGAAAAAGAAAGACATAAATAATTATTTATACAACAAATATTCTAGGAATAAAATAATTAGTCAATTGCATAATACCTCTGCAATGTTGTTGACAAACTTTCATTTGATTCTTCATGTAATGTCATCATGGTATGCAATAGGTTCAAAACTATATGTATGTATTTTTTATCTTTATATAACTCAATTTTTAAAAGTATGATTTTGAAAGACATAATTGCTATTGTTACATATAATACGCTAATTTTATAGTTAATTTTATATGTATTTAAAATAAATAATAAATAAAACGTTATTGTTCATCTAAATAAATATATTTTCATAAGTTGTAAAACTATATTGTATATGAAACTTTAATTTTAAACATATTTCGAGCACTCTCCAATGGTAAAAAAAAATAAAATATTGCAAATTATGTAGCAAAAGTTATATTCAATTTACATAGTTGAATGATTTAGGTTGTTTATTTAAAATCAGAGTGTAATCTTCACTTATTAAACACACCTTATATGTATTTATACCTATGTTAAACACTATTTTTTAAAAAAAATTAAAAAGAATGACATGTCATGCTTAGGTGGAGCTCTCTATAATATTCTAAGGTTGTTTTTTAAAATCATACTCTAATTTTTTTATCATCCAAAACTCTAATATATATATATATATATATATATATATATATATATATATATGTAACTTTATCGCTATAGATTTTAATTTTTATTGTAACAACAAAATTTCCTTAATAAATTTTGTTGGAATACTAAATTGTTTTGGGTCAGTTGAGTGTGAGCAATAATATCAACCATTGAATAAAAAATCAATAGCTCATATATTATCTTTCCAAAACCCCCTCTATTTTTTCTCATTATATTATCTATGTAGAACTCTTTATTTTGTTTGTAAAAGATAAAAATAAAATTTGATGACATGGCAATCCTATATGACGCGCTCTATCTAGAACTCCTTTTATGTATTTAAATCTATGTAGAAGTCTCTTTTTTTTGTAAAAGATAAAAATAAAATTTGATGACATGGCAATCCTACATGGCGCGCTCTATGGCCTCCAAATCTTGAGGAGCTCCCTATGCTCCCGAAAAGTTCCTCCTTTATATATATATATTGATATATTGATTAGACTCATGGCTAGGAGTCCAACTGTTTGAGTCCTTTATGGACTCAAACGGGGGTAAAGAAGTCATTTCAAGGACACTAATAGAAAGACAGAAATAAAATAGCTGATGATTTACACGCGCGCGACTTGGGCACTTTTTTCTCTCTCTTCAACCTTTTCTTCCTCTCTATTTCTTCTTCTCTGAATTCCCCAAGTAAGGCAACTTTTTTCTCTCTCTTCAACCTTTTCTTCCTCTCTAATCAATATTTTCTTCTTCTCTGAATTCCCCAAGTAAGGCAAATTTTCTCTCTTCAACATCATCTCAACAAGTTATTTGGAGTTTCAAATTCTTTGTACCCGACTAATTTCGCATCTTCCTCTTCTTAGATTTGCAACTTATGCCCTGCATATTGCCTAATATTTTATAGTCTCTTCGAATTTCAATTTATTTACACTTTATTTCCTTTATTTAGTCTGTCAAATCTCAAATGTAGTTACCAATCTTGCTGGTATAATTAATTACATTAATTTTATTTACAATTATCCAGATTTTTTATTTATGTTTTTTATATTTAGGGGTGAATGTTATCTGAAATTGGTGATTTGTTGAAATGGGTAGCTAGTGTTTTGGAGGAATTATGGAGATTAGAGCCCCTGGAACTCAGATTAAGAAGATGTGGTGCACAGAAATAGAGCGGTTTTTATGTGTGAGTGAGTTACCTTTGAGGTTATGGCAACGAGGCCGAGGTTGGATTTTGTAGAGATAATTTGTATGTAAATTTGCCTTCCCTTAGGAAGCTGAATGCGATGTTGCTTAGTATGCTGAAGAACTGGTCGTTCTAGTCTTCAAGTGTAAATGTGTAATTGACTCAAAGCTATGCTCATAATAGAATTAAGCATTTAGCTCATAATAGAATTAGGCATTTAGCTATTTAAAAATGTTGCATTGTTCTATGAATTCATGTTTGGGTGATACCTTAGCTTCCTTTTTTCAGAATTTAGTGAACTATGTAAATTACTAAACATTGTTGATGATAGTTTTTAAAATCTAGTGAATTATGTAATTTACTAAACATTATTAATGATAGTTTATTCAAAAATCAAATCTATTGGTACAAAAGAGAGGCTAGACTGGTACCAATAAGATGATGGATTGTTACCAATTAGATAATGAATTGGTGCCAATGAAAGTCTAAATTAAATATATATTAAAATGGATAAGTTGATGGTAAAAAAGATGACTACAACTTATATTGTTCTTACGATCTAGCAAGAAACTCTCAAGTCCATGATTGAATATTTAATTAAGTTTAACATATCTTATTGTAGATCATCATTGTAATTTGGCACCTTGGTACCCCTGTTAGGTCTAGATTGGTACCAATCAAAGTCAAGACGGTATCAACAACAGAATAAGTTGGTACCAATGAAAGTGTAGATTATGTTGGCACCAATAAAAGAATTAAATCGTTCTAACAGGAGAATATTAGTACTAATGGAAGAGTAATTTGGTACTAAATGAAGAGTAATTTGGTACTGAATGAAGAGTATAATGGTACCAGTAGAAGAACTTGTACCAATGAAAGAGTAATTTGATACTCGTGTATTATGGAGTATAGACTAATACAATTTTTTTCTCTTTTGAAGTCTCATTTCCTCATAAGTATAGATTTGTTCATATTGTCATTTTCACCTTGTCCCTAATATAATCGTTTTTTTATATTCTTAATTTGCTTCAATCTAAGTTTGATAATTCTAAGGATATTCTCAAACTGTTTATTCTGATATGAATGTTATAATAGTCTGGTACCTGAATTATATTAATTTAGTACCAATTTCATTTTGTTTGGTACTTGATTCTTCATACTTCGGTACAGTGTGATTTTTGATTTGGTACCAGTCTCATCACATTTTTATACCAGTATACTATGAGATTTGTATTAATATTGAACTAGTTTGAGAATAATATCTATATGTATTGATGTAGGAATAGGGCGAAGAAAAAAGGAAATTCCTTTGGGGAAGACAATACATACAATATTTAGAGTAAATAGTTAAATGATGTGCAATCTCATATTGACTATGTTGAACTAAGTTTGTAAGATCTCATTGTCTTCTTGTACACTTAACATAGAATAAATAGTTGTCAATTTATTTTGTCTATTTCTATAAAATAGTCATTGAACTTAAACAACACAGTTAAGAAAAATGACATTAGTATTTTTTAAACTTACTCTCGTACCAACATAAGATTAATGTATTACACCATAAGTTAGGAATTTTTCTAATATTTTTTGGTACTGATATAAGATTACTTTGGTACTAATATAAGACCACCTTGGTACCAATTTAAGACAACTTTGGTACCAATTTAAGATTGCTTTGGTACTAGTATAAAATCACATTGGTACCAATACAAGATATGTAAATTATCGACATTGGCCAGTGTCAAGGGTACCAATCTGTTAAGTGGATTGTACCAATGTATGATGTGCACGATACCAAATCTTTGTGCACATGATTTCACTAATGGAATCTAATACATTCACACTCTGTAGGGGATCAAATCATATGTTTGAATTGTTCTATCCTAAAGGTGGTACTAAAGGAGAGGAACTTGATGTGTTGGATGCATACTAAAATAAAATATGCGAGTTTCATGGGTACCAAGATTAAATTATGTGTCGAGTGTTACACTAATATTTTCTCATATATTCTATGTAGAATCAAATCATGTGTTTGAATGGTTACATCTTAAAGGTGGCACTAAGATTGGCCATTATCAAGAGTACCAGTCTGTTCATGGAGCATACTAAAGTCAAATGTGTGGGGTACCAAAGTCAAATGTGTAGGGCGTCAATGGAGTCTAGTACTTTCTCACATAATCTATATAGGATGAATTCATTTATTTAAAGGGCTCCATCCTATAGGTGACAATAAGAAAAGGAAATTGATGTGCTGGACTCAACACCTGAAATTGGATTGACCAATATCAGCGATACCAGTCTGTTCAATGGAGGGTACCAAAGATCTATGTGTATGGTACCAAGGTTTAGTCTAAATATGTAGGGTGTCAATGGAGTCTAATACTTTCTCACATAATCTATATATGATGAATTCATTTATTCGAAAGGCTCCATTCTGTAGGTGGCAATAAGTAAATGAAATTAATGTGTTCGACTTAAATCCTGAAATATAATTGGCCAATATATATCAAGAGTACCAGTTTGTTCTATGGAGGGTACTAAAGTTAGATGTTTAGGGTAATAAGGTCTTGTCCTATAGGTAAGAAGACACTTCATACTTTATTGAGGATCAAATAGGCTCCAATTTCTCCCGATGATATCCTATAGTTGTTCATACAATGGTTCCAACCCAGTGATATACCCCAAATAATTGACATGATGTTCAATTGGCCTCTTCCTTGTACATTATTGCTCCAAACACTTGCAACCCATGTAAGAAGGGGAAGGTACCAATGCATGAAACATGATGTACCAAGTTAAAACTTGGTTCTCTCAAATGAGCTTCAATCTCTTCCAATGATATATTCTATTGTTGTTCATACATGGTTCGAACTCAATGATATACCCCAATTAATTGACATGATGTTCAAATGTTCTATTCCTTCTACATTATTAGCTCAAATACTTGTAACTCATGTAAGAAGGGGAAGGTACCAATATATGAAGCATGAAGTATCAAGGTAACACTTGGTCCTCCCAATTGGGCTTCAATCTCTCCCAATGATATCTTATTGTTGTTCATACATGGTTCCAACCTAATGATATACTCCAATTCATGGACATGATGTTCAATTGGCCTCTTCCTTGTATATTATTGACCCAAACACTTGTAACCCATGTAAGAAGGGGAGGGTACCAATGTATGAAGCATGATGTACAAAGGTAACACTTGGTCCTCCCAAATGAGATCTAATCTCTCCCAATGATATCCTATTGTATTTCATATATGGTTCTAACCAAATTATATACACCAAATCATTGCCATGATGTTCAATTAACATCATCCTTCTACATTATTGACTCAAACACTTGCGATCCATGTAAGAAGGGGAGGGTACCAATGTGTGAAGCATGTACGAAGGTAACACTCAATACAAAGAAATGGGAACTTGATGTGTTGTACTCAAATCGTGAAATATGATTAACCAATATCAAGAATACCAATATGTTCTATGAAGGGTACGAAAGTTAGATGTATAACTACCAAGGCCTTGTGTGGATTTGATCTATGGAGTAATACTTTTTCATCACATAATCTATTAAAGATGAAATCATATGTTGTAAAGGTTCCATCCCTTAGATGGTACTAAGAAAGGGGAATTTGATCTATTAGACTCAAATCTTGAAATAAGGTTGACCAATATTAAGGGTACCAATATGTTCCATGAAGGGTACCAAAGTCAGATGTGTAGGGTACCAATGCCTTGTGTGAATTTTGTTGATAGGGTCGTCTAGTACTTTATCTCGTACTCTATTGAGGAACAATCGTATGTTTGAAAGATTTCATCCCTTAGATGGTATTAAGAAAGGAGATGTTGATGTTTTGGACTCAAATACAGAAATTGGATTGGTCGTTGTCAAGAATACCAATCTGTTCAGTGGACGATACCAAAGTATGATGTGTAAGGTACCATGTCCTTGTATGAACTTCACTAATAAACCAAATATTTTCTCGCATATTATCTAGGATAAAATCATATGTTTGATTGTAATAGCCCTATTTTTAAGAGCGTTTATTAAATGCTGATTATATTTATTAAGTTAATTATGTTCCAAAATATCTTATTTTATTTAAGTTGTGGAGTATGAATTTTATTTGTCGTGTTTGTAATATATTTATTTATTTAATTTTATGAAGTTATTATTATTTTATATTTTGGGTTTTTCAATTAGTTGAGTGGTGTTTAGTCAAATAGGAAAAACAAAGTCGGTTTCTGTTATTTTTGTCGGTCAATGAAACAAAACCCATCCTTACCCATTTCCCTTTTGTCATTTCTAACTCCCAAAGAAAACCCAACCTGTGGAACCCCAAACCCCAATTTACTCTCTCTTCCAGTGAGAAACCCCAACCCATTTTATTGGCTCGTAGCTTTGCTTCCATCATCGCCGGCTTAGCTAAGCTCGCCGGAGCTTCATCTCGTCTCGCCGACGCTGCTGCCGCCTTACCTTAGTCCTCCCCGGCACGCATTTTCTCTCTCCTCTTTGTGGAGCTGTTAGTGTCCGCGGTTGTTGTGCTTCTGCACCCGTTATTCTGTTTGGTGGTGGTTCCACCATTGCTGGGATGCTGTTGTCGACGATGTTGTTGTTGTCGTGAGTCTGAAGTTGTCGGAGCTCCTCCGTCTGAGTTTCCCCTGTTTCTCCTCTTGTCGCCGGTGTTGCTGTCGTCGATGGGTTCGTGCTCTTCTCTCTCATTTTCTTGTTGTTGTGTGGTTGTCGTTGCTTTCTTGTGTGTTGGGTTGTTGTTACTGCTGGTATTATTGTTGTTGTAGCTGTTTCTTATTGTGGTGATGGTGGTTTGGTGTATGGTAATTGTCAAACCTTGTAATCTGATTTCTTATTTGTTTTGGGAAAAGTTCATCTATTTTAATTTTGAAATCAGATTTAAGCTAGTTAAAAACATCATTTGTATTTGTCTTTGATTAGTTTGATTTCAAGAAAGTTAGTTCGTTTATGATGTTAGTTAGTGTTGTTTGAAAAGTCTACTGATTTAGATTAGGTGCTACATGTTGTTTAGTGAATGATTTATTTATTTCTATTATAGTTAAGAGGTATTATTGGACAGTCGTTGATGTTGTGAGGGTGGCCCTAATCTTAGAACTGGGAATTTGTTATGATTATTGTTGTTAGTAGTTAAGTTTGTAGTTGTAGGATTTGTTTCATTAATTCCTACTTGTGGGATTTAATTCGATCATTATAGTAGGTTGTATTAAGAAAGGTTATTTAGATTAGTTTCTCATGTAGTGAGGAGTTTATTAATTATTGTTATTGTTTTGAGGTCGTTGTTGGAGTATGTATATGGAGATAATTTCTGAAGTTCGAGCTATAGTTGGTGATCCAGAATGTCGAATTATTGGGAATCGTTTCAAGGTACACATATGTCCTTCCACCTTCGAACGTACATCCGTGTTTCATGTGATTTCATGTGCTAAGCTTAATAAGCCTTTTATATAAACAGGAAATTATTCAAAGTGTTATTTGTGTGTTTACAAGAGTTGTTGACTACATATCTTTTTTTAAGCTATGGGCGAAAGCTAAATATGTAATGAGTTTTATTGAGTGAAATCTTGATTGTGGAGAACTGATTTGAGGTAGTTGAATCCTACAAAAATATAAATGTGTGTTATTATTAAATCTACTTGTTTTCCACATCGAATTTATAATAGATTTTCTTATGCCTAGTAAGTTGATCTTTTATATGAAAGTGTAGCTATGAGAATTAAAGCAAGTATCTTTAGTATATGATCAAAGGTGTTGAGTTATAATTTCAGGTATAAGACAATTGTCAAAATATTTGTGATATAAGTTTTATATGGAATTCTGAGAGTATGAAATACTCTTTATTATGGTTTGAGATTTTGAGTATATATATGATCATGAACTTTGAAAATTATGAATTTGAGTTATGAGCAAATATGGACTCGTGAAATTATAAATCAGGTTTTTCTAGTCCTATTAATGACGGGGAGGATCTTTACTCCTACTTAAATTTTTATGAAGAAGTTCTCATAGAAAAAGTCTCTCAAATTTGGGTCAATTTAATAAACATTATTTTCGGATTTAAGTTCGGAAACACGTAAGTCTAGTGAAACAAGTTATATCTTTATAGAATATCATTGATGAATTATGTTATATGGAGTTTGAAATCTAAGTTAGAATGAGTTTGGTGTGAGATGGGTACTTGGGAAGTTCTGTTTAAGAAATACAATTGTCGCTTTGAGGGTATTATTAGAAGTAGGCAACTATCCTAAAATTTACTTATGGCGTATAAACAAGGTTGAATGGTATCACCCGAAGATATCTCCGGAAATACTATGGAGCTCGGTTATATAAGAATGAAGGTCTATGATGTCATAATTGAAGGACAAACGGGAGGTTCTAACCAATAAATGAAGATGTTATGTGATGGACTTAGATTAGATAGTTAGAGAATAATGACTTGGATGTGAATTTCCAAGGTCAAATATTGATTTATGGGTTAATGGAGTTGTTCCGAGAGGTTTGTGAGTATTAGAGATATAAGATATTAAATATTGAGGAGTAGGATTTGAGATATGAATGTCGTATCAGTGAAATAAAGGATCCACATCTTGGTGGTGGTTTAAAGGAGTATCGATTAGAGAGATATACTTTACAATACTTATGTAATAATAGATCATATCCGCAAAGGGGTCAAGTAAAAGAGTTTGGAGCATAATTTCTTCTATTAGATGAGTAAGATTATGTAAATGGAGGTTGGAAAAAAAATATATAAATTTAGATAATAGAGAGCTTGGTAATTAAAGTTATATAATGATAATACTAAGCGTATGGTATTAAGACTAATATGAGCTTTCAGTACAAATACATGGGACGTATGGTTGTGAATTATAAATTTAAGAAGGATTAGGTCAACGAGTTTGAGTATTGGGAAATACTAAAGTTCAGATGGACAATTGCATCATAGAATATTTAATTATAACATGGAAATATGGAGTGAGATATTTTGACTTGCCATAGCAATTGTAGGTGATTTATGATAATGTAATAAGGTTATATTTTTGCAATGAGAGTTCATGTATTGGGGATAAGCAAACCTTTAAGGGGAAAATTCATATCATGAGAATTTTGGAATGCTATACTTTAGATCCTATACGTTAAAGACGGAAGTCCAAGTATGAAGAGAAACTATTATGATGAAGGGAATTGCCAAAACGTGTTTGAGGATATCTTATAGTCTACCAGTAAAATATTACAGGTTAATTCTTAGAATTGGGTCTCGATAATAGTTAATTATCTTATAAGTCTTTGAGAAATATATTTTACATTTTGATTATGTTATGGGTTCAACTGCGGTTGAACATTTGATTTCGAATACGTTTTATGTATATTACTCCCTTTAAAAAAAATATTTGAGGTAAGTAAGATTATTTTGAGATTAGAGTTTGTGTTTTAATAAGATTATTTTCAGGTATTTTGGATATGTTAATTACATTTCAACTCTGTTTTGTTGTATATTAATTTACGGCTGGAAGTTTTAGTCGTTGATACACTTTGGAATTGAATATGCGATACGAATTGAAAAAAAGAGTAAGTTTTGAAAAATATAAGTTTGTGTTATTGAGAAAATAAGTATTATGATTTAGTTATTGTTTTATGGGGAAAGTAAACAACATTTGTGGAGCGAGTTGCTCATTATGTGTTATGGAGCGGGTATTGCTCCTTTGAGTAGGGTCATGACCTAAAAGTTCTTGAGGTTAAGCTTCGGAAATTCCTAATTCGGAGTACCGAGCAAGAAGTTATGTTCATTTTAAGTTCAATGTTTTTGCTGCAATTATTTTGACAAAAGTTTCACATGTTCAAGTTAACCCAACAATTTTAATAACGTTTAAATGATCCCACCAAGTGCCTATATGACTTTCACAAGCAGTAAAGAATTGATTATTTCCTTATATCTTTATACGTAACTAATATGTGAAATTGTTAACGTAAAACAAAAGATTTCAGAAGAAGATTTAAGTCTTGCAATCATTAACAAAACTATAGTTGTTGTGTTTCTTTTTCCTCTCCATGGATGAATATGTTTCTTTGGAACATGTGTGGTATCGATAAACTGTACACTTTAACTATTTATGCAAATAAACTACGAATACAAGTGGTATCGATAAACCGTGCATTTAAACTATTTATGTAAGTAAATTATGGATACAAGTGGGTAAAGACCGATACCAAATAAGGTACGGTATGAACAACAACCCTTGGAGGATGGGTGATCTCCTTCCGAACCCTAGCTGGGTGGGTGAAGTCCAGCAGATATTAAAAATGGGACATGTCCTGGTTAAGGCTTGCAAGCATAATTATTTAAAACGGTGGGGTGACGACCTCCATTAGCTTAGAGACAGTCGGCTCCTTGTGTAAGGAGCCCCTCTCTATTCGTGTTCGCTTTACCCAAGTAATTAAAAGCTATAGACCTAAAGGGTTTTTCAATAATCTAAGTGGTGATCTTCATGATATAAATTCTTACTTTAATGCGATTGTGCAAGGATAGTGATCCTGAAATTTTAAGCAAGCACCTTACTTGTGAAGCATACTGAATTCTAGCATGAATTGTATGTGAATGGCCTTAAGCCACCAAAAATGAATTTTAGGGGTGAACTTATGTATTCAACTGTTGTTGAACTTTACCCTTATGGAAAGAAACTTATTATCTGTAGTAGATGTATGTGTACTCTTTATCGGACTATCTAGTTAAGGGTTGCTGGTGTTGTAATAAAACTATATCTAATTATTTGATTTTAAGTATTTTGTTTGCAACTTAACACTTGTGCCACGTAATAGCTACAAATGACTAATGTATATTTCCACAACGCGCCCCAAGGCTATTACGATGCTTTGAATTTTGGGGTTGTTCCACTTGATGAGTAATAAACTGCGCAACTATATTTTAAGCCACTAAAATAAATTTCTGGTTGGACAGTGTGTGTACTCAGTTTTTCTGATTTTGTTCTTGGAACCTATCCTGGTGGGGGCAGAGTTCATTGTTAGTGATTTTGCAGGATTGATGTCGAGGACTTGGAATATGTTTATTTAGCAAGAAGAAGATTTTTATGTTATGAAATGGTGGGCTGAGGTTATAGTTAGATGCCTTGTTTGGAAGTATTCTGTAATTTGATTTTGGTTTTCAAGTTGTTCTGTTGTGGGCCCCTGACCCACAGATCCAGGATCGTTTTTTTAGGTATTGTTTCCGCTGCGAATAAATGTAAATTCGAGGTTTGTTGAGTGTTGATTGTGTTTTGTGTATCTTAAGTGTGATTAGTTAGCAGCTCGGAAGTGCGGGTTGTTACATTGATATACCCTAAATTATTGACAAGATGTTCAATTGGCCTCTTCATTGTACATTATTGGCCCAAACACTTGTATCTCATGTAAGAAGAGGAGGGTACCAATGTATGAAGCATGATGTAATACCAAGGTAACACTTGGTCCTCCCAAATGAGCTCCAATTTCTCCCAATGATATTTTATTGTTGTTCATAGATGGTTCCAACCAAATGATATACCCCAAATCATTGACTGTTCAATTGGCCTCTTCCTTGTACATTATTGACCCAAATACTTACAACTCATGTAAGAAGGGGAGGGTACCAATGTAGGAACCTTGATGTACCAAGCTAATACTTGGTCCTTCCAAATGGGATCCAATCTCTCCCAATGACATCCCATTGTTGTTCATACATGGTTCCCACCTAATGATATACCGTAAATCATTGACATGATGTTAAATTGGCCTCTTCCTTCTACATTAATGGCCCAAACACTTGGAAACCATGTAAGAAGGGGATGGTACCAATGTATGAAGAATGATGTACCAAGGTAACAATTGGTCCTCCCAAATGGCCCCAAATCTCTCCCAATAATATCCTATTGTTGTTCATAGATGGTTATAACCAAATGATATACTGCAAATCATTGACATGATGTTCAATTGTCCTCTTCCTGGTACATTATTGACCCAAATGCTTACAACCCATGTAAGAAGGGGAGGGTACTAATGTAGGAACCTTGATCTACCAAGGTAATACTTGGTCCTCCCAAATGGGGTCCAATCTCTCCCAATGAGATCCTATTATTGTTCATACATAATTCCCACTTAATGATATACCCCAAATCATTGATATAATGTTCAATTGGTCTCTTTCTTGTACATTATTGGCTCAAACACTTGCAACTCATGTAAGAAGAGGATGGTACCAATGTAGGAACTTTGATATATCAAGGGAACACTTGGTCCTCCCAAATGGGCTCCAATCTCTCCCAATAACATCCTATTGTTGTTCATGCATGGTTCCGACCTAATTATACCCCAAATCATTAACATGATTTTCAATTGGCCTATTCCTTGTACATTATTGGCTCAAACACTTGCAACCCATGTAAGAAAGGGACGGTACCAAGGCCTTGTTCTAATTTGACGAAATCCTATCAGCCCACCTTCGAGTCCAACACATAAAGTTCTCATTTCTCAGTGCCACCTAAGGGATGAACCACTTCCAACATGTGATTTAATAAGTATGGTTTGGTACCCTTATGTGAAGGGATTGTTACGAGTGACATTTATATCACTACTAGGGGTAGTATTTTGGGTTTTTTTCTAATTTGTTTTTCCTATTTTTCTTTTAAAACCTCAATTTTTCTTCGTACATTTTGTATCTTAATTTGTTAAAATAGTGAATTTTACTAGGTTTTAGCTCTTGATTTTGTTTATATCTTTAATTCTTTTCTTACACTTTTATTGGTATCAATTTATTCTCTCATTGGTACCATCTCGACATTTATTGGTACCAATCTAGCTTTCATTGGTACCAAACTATATTCATCACCTACTATAATTTGTTTAACCTTAATTATTCTCTAGACTTGAGGGTTATGAGCCCACAAAATAATAAACTTTAGATAAACCTTAAGTTACAATATCACTTTAACTTAGTACCCAAAATCATACAAGCAAGCATAATGTAACTAATTATATGAAACATTAAAAGTAGTAATAGACAAATAGTAAACCTAATTAGTAATGCCTACCGACGTTCGCAAAAGTTCACAATCGTCCAATTAGTAACTAGTTTGTCAAGTTCCAAGGTGATGTCGTGCAAGAGGCTACTGTATCTATTTTATGCCTTTATTCATCGAAATAGTACCATGTTTGTTTTAAATTGGTACTAATCTAACATGAAATTGGTACCATTCTTATATAAAATTGGTACCATTCTGATATACAATTGGCATCATTCTGCTTCGAATTAGTACCATTTTGACTTCACATTGGTATCATTTGGATAAAATTTTCTTTTGAACAAGTGGCCGATTTAGACTTTCATTGGTAATATTTTTTTCATTCATAGGTACCTCAATGATAAAAAAAAAACAATTTGCTTAGTCGTACTAAGACACTCTCCTTGACTAACAACTAATGAATTACAAACAAAGGATTCTAATTACAAACAAATCAAACTAAGAGAACTAGAAAATGAAGAAGAGATTAAAGTTTAAACAAAATTACAGCCTAAACTTTATTTTAGAGAGAGAGAGAGAAAAGAGGAAACTTGAAGATTAGATGAAAGAGAGAGAAAATCAGTATAAAAACCAAGACAACAAAAAGGCAAGAGCTACTATCATCCACAACCCAATAATCATAGATAAATAATAAAAATCTTAATTTTTAATCCTATAAAACTCCTCATAAACAAACCATCTAAATTTTGGAAGACCCGATTTCTCGATATATTACTTTTGATTTTTCAGCAATCTTAATTTGTTCCTCAACCCTTTTTAATATTGAAGTGAATTTGTTATTTAACTTGGTGTGCAACTCCTTTAATGGTGCCAAAATTTCTCTGTTTCTCTTTCTTTCACTACTGCTTTTTTCTCTCTCTTCTGGGATGGTGATTTGTCTTTTTTTCTCTCTTGCTTTTTGTTTATTTCTTCCTCACTCTCTTGTTTTTGTGGGAGCATAACACACGCGCTATATTTTTTTCTCTCCCTTGTTTTTTTCCTTGTGGGCCCCACTTTAATTTACTTTTATGTTTTTTTTTTGCTGTTTGAGTCTCTTTGGAACTCAAACAGTTGGACGTTGGAAGTTTCTCACTTGTCCTCCCCTAGAATTCATGTACACTTATAATTTTACGATTTCCAAAGTACAACTATATCTATTAATTTTTTTATTATGTATTTAGTAAAAGTTGTGGAAAATATGATATTTAATTTTGTATTAGTCACTTCCGCTTCCCCACTAATCACTAATCCCTTCCTACAGTCCTACTCCTACACCATGAATACGCAGTTTCTCCAAAGTGGACCCAATAACACATCCTCGATCGATCCACATAGACACATACACAACCTAACCATGTTTCCGTACACCCGCATCACACCTGATCACCCCTCTCAAGGCGCGCGAGAGAAAAAGAAACCGGAACATAGTAGAACTATATATATAGCCTTCAACAAAGAGTCAAAGACTCAAAACAACTATACATTTATTTAGGGCGGGTTCCGCAACAGCTTTTTGGAGTAGTTTTTAGTGTTCGAACCTAACTAGTTCCTTTTGTTGTTTTCTCTCCCCCCCGTCAGTTCGCCGCAGCTTCAATGGAGTGTCCGCCGTCGCCCACTTGCAGTTCGTCGCTTCCTTCTGCGTCGCAATTCGCTCATCTTCCTATTATGGCGATGAAAGAGAAAATTGTTGAGAAAATTATGGAGAATAGAGTCACTCTCATAGTTGGTGAAACTGGTTGCGGTATAATTTTGACGCCTTTTTTTTCTCTTCTTTTCACTTTACACATTATTGATGACGGTTTATTTATTTTTTATTTTTTTAAAATTTAGAAGATTTAAGCAGCAAGTTTTGGCTTTTCAGTTTGTTTATCTTTTTAAAAGGAATTTTCCGAGACCGCAAAGTTTGGTAAGGTTTTTTAGGTTTAGTTATGCTGATCAGCTACTAAGGTTTAAGGCTCTGTTTTGTTTAAGTTATTTTAGAAGAAAATGTGTTCGAATAAGTTTTAATAAGTTCTAGTATGTTTAGATAAATTCCAATAAGTTCTAACACCTTATAAAATAGGAAAAATTGACAATAGGGTCTGAACTTTGAGTGATAATTTTCTAAAGGTATGAATATTGATTAACTCAGTGAGTCACTGACGATTTTTAAAAAAAAATCTCACCTAGTTCCTAGTTCTCTCCCTCAATTAATCCTTCTGGTATGACCCGCGTTTTACAAGCTATGACCTATTAAGTCAGTTTAAAGTCACTAAGGCCAGCTAAAAGTTAAGACCCCTTAAGGTTGGGACCTACACAGGTTAATCAATAGTTCATACCTTTTAAAAATTATAACCCAAAGTTTAGACCCCTATGGTCAATTTTTCCTACAAAATAAACCCCTTACACAGTAAACACTTAAGTACCTAACATAATAAACTTTTGTAAGTTTTGAGAAGTTCAAATAAGTTAAAGTAAGTTTAGATAAATTCAAATAAGTCAAAATAAATTGAATAGAATGAATGGTATGGAGTAGTTTTATTGCTGAATAATATAGTGATGATTATGATATCAGATTGTAATTTATGGTCTATTATCGAATATTCTAGAAATGTTCATTCACACTTTAAAGGCTCAACCTTTTCTATTTTTTATATGATATTTTTATTTTTTAAAAGTATTCTGACTCATAGGATATACTTAGGGTGGCTCAAATGCAAGGAGTAACTAGGAATTTTGTGCAAGCGTATAGTACGTCTAAGATAATAAAAAATTTGTGCAAGCGTAGAGTAACTAGGAATATTGTTCAAGCGATAATTTTATAGTACGTCAAAGATCTCTTTGTTGGGTACTTCTGAAGGATCATACTACGTCCAACATTTGCCTTTTTCATGAGTAGATAAAAAAATTCAAATATTGCATCTAAAAAATCAGAGATAGTATTAGGAAGATGGGGCTAGGAGAGATGTGCATTTTGAGATGGATGTGTGAGAACAACTTAAGAGATAGAACTTGGAAACAGAGATATTCGAATAAGGGTGACAGTCGCACGATTTAGGGATAACACTTCCTCCGGTCCAAAAAGAATGCAACACTTGCATTGTTACAGTCAAACTTTACAAACTTTGACCACGAATTTCCACCACTAAATAAATAATAACATGGTCATGTGAGATCTTGTTAGATTTATGTCAATGTGTAGTTTCCAAATATTATTTTTTGATTATTTTTATTAATATATATTTAAAAATATTTATGGTCAAAGTTGTGCATTGGAGACCGTGAAAACTCAAGTATTGCATTATTTGTGGAGTGGAGGAAGTATAATAAGGAGCTGGTTGTGGTGGTTTGGGCATGTGAGATGTTGACTAGGTGATGCATTGGTTAGGGTAGTGGAAAGTTGGAATATTGGGTATTATAGATGAAGTAGAGGGAGGTCAAAGGTGACTTGGATGAGGGTCTTGGAAATGATGTGAAGGAATTAGGTTTACAAGAGCAAATAACACTTGACATTAGAGAATGGAGGAAGAGAATCAATGTGGACGACCATTCAAGATAAAATCTTTGAGTCATGCAACTACAGCTTATTCGGATTAAGGCTTTGGGATTCTTGTTGTGTTGTAGCTAAAATTGCAAAGATAAGACTTCCTCGTAGGATGTACCAAATATTGTACGTCCCTACCACCACTGCCACCTTAAACTATCATCATGAAGCGTATAATAGTATAATACCATAAGTCTATGCTTGGTTGGTATTACATGAAAATCTACTGTCATATTCGTCTAAGATACTACCTTACCTTTATATGGTACCGCCGTAAGTGCCTGAGCTGTTGAGATTGGATGTTAAAACATTTCTCCTACTTAAAACTATGTTCTGTAAACAAAACAATTATAGTACTTGCTGAACTTGTGTATTATTCTGTGTGTTCAAGGGAAAAGCTCGCAAGTTCCACTGTTTCTCCGCGAAGCAAACATGACCCCAGTCATATGTACACAGCCTCGAAGGTTTGCTGTTGTAGCTGTTGCTAAAATGGTTGCAAATGTTGTTCAATGTGATGTAGGAGGCGAGGTTGGATATCACATTGGTCACTCTAAAGTCATGTCGTCCAGGTATAGGCGGGCATCAATAAGTTCATGACCTATATATCTATAACATCTGTTCCACATTCTAGTGTCATGTTCATGGGCATTTGTCTTTAAAGGAACTCGTTCTCTCTTGGATGTCAATGTTTCCTTCATCCAAAATTACTTGCAACATTTGATTTTCCATGGTCAAAACTCATCAATTTTAACTGTATTTTTTCACCAATATATAAGCAAATATATTATCATGTGAGATCTTGTTAGGTTTGTTTCAATGTGTATCTCTATAATTATAATATAATCTTACTAATATGATTTTAAGTTATTAATGGTCAAAGGTGTGTCTGAGATACTACGAAAAAGCAAATATCCCTACTAAATTGAGATGGAGGGAGTATATGACATAAACTGCAGTTTTCAATTTGTCTCCTGCTATGCATATTGTCTAGTTAGGGTCTGTTTTCCTGTATGTATGTGGATATAACTAATGCATCTCTATGTCTACTATTTCGACTGTTTTTACATCTGAAGATGAGGCCATGAGCCATTTATTGTTGCTGCTTTCATGAGCTATGTGCTGATCTGTGAAATAGCACCTATTTTAACATTAACCTGCATCTCATTGCAGTTCAAAAATCATCTTTAAAACTGCCGGTGTTCTACTCGAAGAAATGCGAGAGAAGGGAATAAATGCGCTCAAGTACAAGGCTATCATTCTGGATGAAGTGCATGAGAGATCAGTAGAATCTGATCTTGTTCTTGTCGGTGTGAAGCAGTTTCTTTTCAGAAACAAAGACATAAGGTTTCCTTGCTCATTTGTCTTATTTGTTTGATTCATTAATCCTTTTTCCTTTTATCCTTTCTTTCCATCCTTACCACTGCAACTGCTTCTAGTTCCTTGTCTTAGTAAGCTGTTTGGTAGAAGTTGTGGATAATTTAATGTTTTTCTGTTCTACAATTATAATAACGATTATAATTTGAGTTTACATAGAAGTTGGAGATAGCACCTGGAGGAAACTAGCAAACTTTGAAGGTTGAAGCCATGTTAAAATTTTCTTCATTATCCTACTTTATTCACGCTTTGCTGTATGGTGAAAATTGCTAGCAATCTAAAGAAGTGTCACATTCACATAGCTACTGGACAAAATACTAGAAGTTGAAAGACATTTGTAATTAACCCAATTTCTTATTGTTAGGCTATGTTTTTTAGCACATAGCTGTCATCTTTCATGCTGTGTTTAGTTTCCTTATGGGATTACAATTTTATAGGCTGGTGTTGATGTCTGCGACCGCTGATATATCAAGATACCGGGATTACTTTAAGGACCTTGGCAGAGATGAGAGAGTGGAAGTTCTTGCTATTCCCAGCTCTAGTCAGCACACCAATTTTCAGCGGAAGGTCCTCTACCTTGAACAGGTAAATTTTAAATCTTAATTTTTGGATGCTGTCTTAAAGGTTGCCTGTCTATATGCAGTTTCTATCATCTTCTATGCATTTTATATCTCACCTAGTTGATATATGAGATTTTTTATGGTGAGTCAACCACCTAACTTTTCAAGAAAACCTTTTGTACACGTTCCTTGAACCTCATTTTCCTGTCATACCTGGCAAGGAAAGGAGTCTTAGGGAATCTAGAAAGTTATTGACTGCTATGATGAATTTTATTCAGATGACTTGGTGTTTGTATGTGTTAAAACGTCACCCATCGGCCATATCTTATAATTGCTTTTGACAAGTTTTTGAATACTGCTAAATCATCATGAGATATTTGCAAAAAATTGTTTCTCATCATATGGATGGCCGTTTATTTCATGCTATTCTGTCATTTGGTGCTGAACTTTACTAATGGAGCAGTCATGAAGAATAGGTAATGATAATATTTCGAAAAAATGGGTGATGATTTTAATAGCCGAGGCCTGAAAATAAGGTTAAATTTTGTCATTACTGTGAGATGTAAAGATCTGAAGGTTTTAATGTAGAACATGGGTAGACTAGTAAATGAAGTGTACGTAAGTGGATTTAGGACCGAATATCTAGTAAATAGAGAAGTCAGAGACACTAGTTGAAGAAGAATGTCATTTGTTTATGAGGTCTTAGATGTAGAATATGTTCTATGCTTGTTGGTTAACATCTGAAGTGGAGATTAAGGCCATTTCATTCTGAGCAGTTGAAGCAAAATATCTAGATATCAAGAAGACTGTCCTTTTTAGCTGCTATAGGTTGTAGTTTGTGACCCATTTTGAGGGAGAAAGGATTACCACTACTATCAAGGCTATTACTCCTAGTGGTGGTGTTGTTTCGTAGCAGAAAAAACGACTTTTTAATCAGAGTATTGTAATTTGCTATAGTTGTGTGCTTGATGGCATGTGGTATAAATCAGGTGTGAAACCAGGATTAAAGGTGAGGAGGGGGAAATGTAAAGCCAAATAATGAGCCATCTTTGCAAGCATGAAGAACTGCTCTTTCATGAAGATTATCATGTATAAAAACTCAGAGGCCCTTGATACCTTGCCTCTGTTGTCAATTTCTTAAATTTCTTATATTAGAAGAGCTGAAGAGGAGCAAAATAAGAGGTGAAGACTGCATTATGCTAAGGCCCAAGCCCAACACGCCCCACCCTTGCTGACTTACAAGAGAAGGAAGAAGAGAGCAGCAGATTCTCCTCAACAGATTGAATGACTCAGCAGATATAGGAAAAGGGGGGATGAATTCTGTTATCCTAGTAGGAGGGTAGTAGAGTCTTTTTCTAATAATAGGGGAATCCACACTGATGGAGTTAGTTATTGAGCTGTAAGGATTTGTATATATTTACCCTTGAGGTATGAGAGTAGATTCATGAAAGGAATATAGAAGTAAGAAGGAAGGCAGAAGGAGAGCTCTCACCTCTCGAAAGTGAGAAGTTGTAAACATTGGTGTTCAATCAATTAATACAACTCACTATCCCAGTTATTTGACTATCAATCTTGTCAAATATAGCATCGGAATTCTGTGCCTTAGCATTTTGGTATCAGAGCAGTTCCGGTCTAGTGACGGGAAGTTATGGTGGCTGGAAACACCCAACGCATCGAGAGCTTGGAACAAGGCCTGGCGGAGTTGCGTGACTCTTTTTCGCAAGAAGTGGAATCAGCGGTCAGTAGAGCCATGGTGGTGTTCCAACAAACTCTCACCGCCCAAATCAGTGAGAGCTTAAACAAAGCAACGGAGAAGCTCGGAACAGAGTTTCTCACTCTGACCGATCGCTTGGAAGGCAGAATTACGAGAGCTCGCGCTGATCATGAGGTCATGATCGTAGACCAGCAGCGAAGGATGGAACGTTTCCAGACGGAAATGAGAGGGACGATGGAATCTCTCAGAACCGGAGAACAGGTCGGTGAAGATCGACGCAACGGGGAAAACGAGATCCGACAAGGAGAAAATCTGGGGAGAAGGAATGGTGGTGAAGACGAAGATGGAATAGGATTTGGTGGCGGATATCGCGGCGGGGGACGGTGGAAGGCCAAGAAGCTGGACCTTCCTATTTTCAGTGGTCCAAACCCCGATGGGTGGATCATCAGGGCTGAAAGGTTTTTTGAGTTCTATGGGCTGACGGAGGCCGAAAGAGTGGAGGCGGCGGTGGTGTCCCTAGATGGAGATCCGCTTCTGTGGTATCAGTGGGAACACAAAAGGAGGCCGATCCGGAGTTGGGAGGAGATGAAAGGGCTTCTGCTGCGAGAATTCCGGCCAAGTGCCAATGGGTCCCTCCATGAGCAGTGGATGGGACACCGACAAGAGGGAGGAGTGGAGGAGTACCGGCGAGGATTTATTGAGCTTATTGCCCCTCTGGTGGATATCCCTGAAGAAGTGGCCAAAAGTCAGTTTATTGTGGGCCTCAAAGACCACATTAAAACTGAACTAAGGGTTATTGGGCCAAGGACTCTGGACCATGCCATGGAGCTGGCCCTTAAAATCGAACAGAAGCAGAACAGTACTGGTAAGGGCCCCCCCCCACTTACTCACGTTCATTTGGGTTCACTAAACCGTATGGCTCAAATTCAGGGTCCAAGCAAAACCCAGCTTCTTCATATCACAACACCACCCCATCTCAAACTTCCCACATCTCACCTTCTATTGCTTCAAACACATACTCCACAAACAGTCCCACCCAAGCCACTACCCACAAACCCTTCCGGTAGCTCGTCCCTTAGGGGAAATAAGGAGGTTAAGTGAGAAAGAATTACAGCACAAGAGGGAGAAGGGACTTTGTTTTAGGTGTGATGACAAGTGGTCAGTTGGCCATAGATGTAGGAGAAAGGAGCTGAGTGTGCTGCTCACGCATGAGGAGGAAGGGGGAAATTCAGAAGAGGAGTTTGCCTACCTGGAGGGCAACCCAGGAGACTACCACTATTCCAACCCCACCGACCCCCCTAGCCCAGAAATATCCCTGAACTCTGTCATGGGAATATCTAACCCAAAACCACTTAAACTGGAGGGCACCATTCAAGGGAAGAGAATAGTTGTTATGGTGGATCCAGGGGCCACACATAATTTTATCTCCCTTGACACCATAACAAGATTATCCATACCCACCCACACATCTAAAACCTTTGGGGTGTCCCTGGGAACTGGAGCCACGGTGCAGGGGGCAGGGGAATGTAAAGGAGTGGAGATTGTGTTACAAGGAGTGTTGATTAAGGAGGATTTCTTGGCCTTACCTTTAGGAAACTCAGACCTCATTCTGGGCATCCAATGGCTGGAGAAATTGGGTACCATGATGACTAACTGGAAGACCCAGACTCTTACTTTCCAGCAAGATGGCATGTCAGTTACTCTGAGGGGAAATCCAGCCTTATGCAGATCCGAAGTCTCTCTTAGGGCCATGCTGAGGACCCTAAGGAGAGAAAAGCACGGGTTCATGGTGGAGTTCAACCAGTTGCAGCAGGAGGAGCAAGATGAACCTGAGCAGCAACCTGAGTTGAGGGCTGCCCTTTCTGAATATGAGCAGGTTTTTCACATGCCCCTTGGGTTGCCTCCTCTTAGAAATCATGAACATGTCATTACTCTTAAACAAGGCACTGATCCAATTAGTGTTAGACCTTACAAATATCCCCAAACACAGAAAGATGAGATAGAGAGCTTGATTAAAGATATGATGTTAGCGGGAATAATTCAACCTTCACAAAGTGCCTATTCTAGCCCAGTTCTTTTGGTAAAAAAAAAGGATGGATCATGGAGGTTCTGTGTTGATTACAGGGCTCTTAACAAAGTCACGGTTCCAGATAAATACCCAATCCCAATCATAGATGAACTCCTTGATGAATTGCATGGAGCCACTATTTTCTCCAAACTTGACTTAAAATCAGGCTACCATCAGATTAGGATGAAGCCAGAAGACATTCCTAAAACTGCTTTTAGAACCCATGAAGGACACTATGAATTTCTAGTCATGCCCTTTGGGTTGACTAATGCCCCTGCCACCTTTCAAGCCCTTATGAATGAGGTGTTCCGACCCTTCTTGAGGAAGTTTGTGTTGGTTTTTTTTTATGACATTTTGATTTACAGTGTAAACATGGATTTACATGTGGAGCACATGAGGCAAGTGTTGGGTATCTTAGCAGCCCACCAACTCTATGCTAACAAGAAGAAATGTGAGTTTGGCCAATCTTCCTTGGCTTACTTGGGTCATGTCATTTCATCTAAGGGGGTAGCTATGGATCAGACTAAGATCCAGGCAGTTCTGGACTGGCCAGTACCTACAAACCTCAGGGAGTTGTTGACTGGTTATTATAGAAAATTTGTGCAAGGGTATGCAAGCATAGCCCACCCCTTAACACAACAGCTCAAAAAAGACAGTTATGGATGGACCCCTGCAGCCACCGCTCTAACTACTGCTCCCATTTTAGCCATACCAAATTTCACCCAACCCTTTGTCATTGAGACTGATGCCAGTGGTTTTGGGTTAGGAGCAGTCCTCATACAAATAGGTCATCCAATTGCCTACTTTAGCAAAACCTTGGGTCCCAGGGCTTTGAACAGGTCTATAGATGAAAAGGAATTAATGGCTCTGGTGTTAGCTGTACAAAAGTGGAGACATTATTTGCTAGGCAGGCATTTTACTATACACTCAGATCAACAGAGCCTGAAATATCTCTTAGAGCAGAGGGAAATTGGGCCCCAGTACCACAGATGGGTAGGTAAACTGATGGGTTATGATTTCACTATTGTCTACAAACCTGGGGCCACCAATAAAGCTGCAGATGCCCTATCTAGGGAATTTCCACCACAGACAGAGCTGAGCTACTTGGCTACCTCACATGGACCCAAATGGTCTGTCTACCTGCCTGAGATCCAGCAACATCCCTGGATCAAGAAGTTGACTTAAGATGTCACATCAGGGAGCAACACCCTACAAGGGTTCACTGTGGACCAGGGCACACTCAGATTTCGAGGGCGACTAGTCCTACCAAAGGGGGCTTCACTCATTCCAGCCTTGCTCCAGGAGTACCACAATTCACCAGTGGGAGGACATTCAGGGGTTCACAAGACTCATCAGAGGCTAGCTTCTGAATGGTACTGGCAGAACATGAGGAAAGATGTGGAGAAACATGTGCAGGCTTGTAGTACTGCAGGCTTGTAGTACATGCCAGCAGCAAAAGACGAGCAGTTTGAGCCCTGGGGGTTTGCTACAGCCACTCACTATACCTACGCAAATTTGGGAGGACCTATCCATGGATTTTGTGGAAGGCCTACCTAAATCTTTGGGCATGGACTCTATCCTAGTAGTGGTGGATAGGTTATCTAAGTATGGCCACTTTTTGGCTCTTAAGCACCCATATACTGCTACTACAGTGGCCAGCATCTTTGTGAAGGAGGTGGTTAAATTACATGGGTTCCCTAATACCATAGTCTCTGACAGGGACAAGGTCTTCATGAGCATTTTCTGGAAAGAACTTTTCAGGCTTCAAGGCACTAAGTTATCCAGGAGCACTTCTTACCATCCTCAATCTGACGGCCAAACGGCCAAACTGAAGTGGTCAACAAATGTGTGGAGGCTTACTTGAGATGCTTTATACAGGGTAAGCCAAGAACATGGGCAGCCTGGCTCCCTTGGGCGGAATATTGGTACAATACCTCTGCTCATTCCTCTACACAATGTACTCCTTTTCGTGCTGTGTATGGTAGAGACCCCCCACCACTCTTCCGATTTGAAACTGGGAGTACTGCTGTGAGCTCCCTAGAGGATCAACTCATTGACCGAGATGCTATCTTGGATGATTTAAAGTTCTCCCTACTCCATACCCAGCAAAGCATGAAGCACCAAGAAGATAAACACAGGAGAGAGGTGCACTTCCTGCCTTGAGACTTGGTTTACCTCAAACTTCAACCATACAGGCAACTATCTCTGGCAAAAAAACCATATGACAAGCTCTCACCAAGGTACTATGGTCCTTACAAAGTCCTGTCAAAGGTAGGCTCTGTGGCCTATAGGCTGGAGTTACCTTCTCATGCTCGCATCCACCCTGTGTTCCACACTTCACAGCTGAAACAAGTCATTGGCAACCATCCAGTATCTCCCACCATCCCAGCCCAGCTTTCACCTGACATGACACTGGATGTCTCTCCCCAAGAGTCAAGACTGCTCCTCCTACTCACTCAACCGTAACTGAAGTCCTTATTCAGTGGACTGATCTTCCTGCGTTTGATGCTACTTGGGAAGATGCCACCCTTTTGGCTCTGAGGTTCCCAGAATTTCACCTTGAGGACAAGGTGGCAGTTTGGCAAGGGGGTAATGCTAAGGCCCAAGCCCAACACGCCCCACCCTTGCTGACTTACAAGAGAAGGAAGAAGAGAGCAGCAGATTCTCCTCAACAGATTGAATGACTCAGCAGATATAGGAAAAGGGGGGATGAATTCTGTTATCCTAGTAGGAGGGTAGTAGAGTCTTTTTCTAATAATAGGGGAATCCACACTGATGGAGTTAGTTATTGAGCTGGAAGGATTTGTATATATTTACCCTTGAGGTATGAGAGTAGATTCATGAAAGGAATATAGAAGTAAGAAGGAAGGCAGAAGGAGAGCTCTCACCTCTCGAAAGTGAGAAGTTGTAAACATTGGTGTTCAATCAATTAATACAACTCACTATCCCAGTTATTTGACTATCAATCTTGTCAAATATAGCATCGGAATTCTGTGCCTTAGCACATTATGGGACAGATAGATAAAGTGAAGATTAAAACAGTTACTGATGTAAGTGTAAGACCACGTTCCCAAGTAAGGATGATGATCTTAAAAAGGAAGTAGAATACTCACTCAACACTCTTAGAAACTCACGAAACAAGGATAGTTGTCAAAACTTAATATTTTGGGGTTATAGGTCAGAGATAAGACTCAATTAATCTCCCCTAAGCTTACTACTCAAGACACACTCAAAGTAATAAGGGAACACTTGAAGTTGAGACATACTCAAAGTTTAAGGGTTTAAAAACGCACGGGTTTTTATCAAATTACTCAAAGTTGATCTTCTACTTATCTTTAGCTCCCTATTTATAAGAAGTATAGGCTGCAAAGAAAATGAAAAAGTATAACTCAAAACAACCCTAAAACCATCCATAATATAGTGGTTACAAAGCACAAAAGACTTCCCCTTTCACTCCTCTTGTAAAGGTCCATAAATGCACCATTAATGAGTTGTTTTGGAGGCTCTTTTTTAGCTAAACTCTCACTAATCACTATGCTGATTATGGGCAAGAGTTACTAACTCTTAACCTTATTACAAGCATATTTAAACACACTAAAGCATAAAAGAATTAAAACACACATATGGCCCAGAATAGCGAATAGGCTAAACACACACACGCCTAACCATGCACCACCACGCTTCTCCTTGACAGCTGCTCCAATGGGATCTAAGGAACATCCCATGTAAGATAAGTGACAAGCTCGGGCTTAAGAGCAACCTTGAATTGTAAGATGCTCCAAATTAAATAATTGAAAAGATCATCTAATTTCAATATTTTAAGTCGCCTTGACGCATTTGTATTATTCTCTTTCTTTGAAAAAAATTCGACCACGAATTTGGCCAATTCTCAAAAGCATAAAATGATCAAAAGAAATGAGAACCTTATCAAACAGTGTATGTTGCACCACAACACCCGAAAACGTGGCAAAAGAAAATTTTGGAACATAATTTTGAACCTCGACTTGATAATCATAGTTATGATCAATAATGCTCCTATCAACCCCAAAAGTGTGAACTAACCAATCTTGAGGGGGTTCAAAATATTATCAAAATGTTTCACAAAAACCTTCTTTTGCAAGCTGCAAAAGTTATTGGTTGACTCCGCACCAACATCGATCATCGAGGAAGGAACCACCAAATTTTCCTTAATCACCTCCTATTGGACTTAAGGTTCTCATACCATAAGGCAACAAGTTTTGTAAGTTTAAGGACAACAAGTTTAAACCTCTTCCTATCATCATAACCCATAAATCAAAGACGGTTTCTATTTGCCTCATCCAATCAAGAAATGTCTGACTATCATGCCCCCATCAAATTCGGGTAGTTCAATTTTTAAGCCCCTATCTTCATCAAACTGTCAAGGAGGTATCGCTTCTCCATCTTCATTCTCCAAAAAATTTCTATTTTCTATTAGTTTGCAATATCATTTCGGCCATTGCATCCATTCTAGTGTTTTGAGCCACTTTATCCGACTCCAAGTTCTCTAATTTTTGTGTAATCACCAGTAAAATCTTAGCAAGATCTTCATCAGCCATGTTTTCCACTATTTTGCTAGACTATTATAAGTACAAAGGTATTCTGCCCGAAACTTTAAACAACTGAATGAAAACGAAAATGGACTTGAGACTCTCAAAGGCTTAGAGATTGTTAAAGTTGAGGAAATTCTAAGCACTTTCTTAAAAAGAAACTCCTCCAAAGCTTTTTGGATGAAGGAGAAATATTCTGGAGTTGCTTCTTTTTGTGCAATTTTCAGAAACCTGCCTAGTTTAATAGCAAACGAAGTCAAATAATTCTGAAATTTATATGAGTATTCTACAAAAAAAAAAAACCCAAGTCAAAAAATGCTCTTATCAACCCCAAAAGTGTTAAGTAACCAATCTTGAGGGGGTTCAAAATATTATCAAAATGTTTCACAAAAACCTTCTTTTGCAGGCTGCAAAAGTTATTGGTTGACTCCGCATCAACATCGATCATCGAGGAAGGAACCACCAAATTTTCCTTAATCACCTCCTATTGGACTTAAGGTTCTCATACCCTAAGGCAACAAGTTTTGTAAGTTTAAGGACAACAAGTTTAAACCTCTTCCTATCATCATAACCTTCAAATCAAAGACGGTTTATATTTACCTCATCCAATCAAGAAATGTCCGACTATCATTCCCCCATCAAATTCGGGTAGTTCAATTTTTAAGCCCCTATCTTCATCAAACTGTCAAGGAGGTATCACTTCTCCATCTTCATTCTCCAAAAAAATTATGTTTTCTATTAGTTTGCAATATCATTTCGGCCATTGCATCCATTCTAGTGTTTTGAGCCACTTTATCCGACTCCAAGTTCTCTAATTTTTGTGTAATCACCAGTAAAATCTTAGCAAGATCTCCATCAACCATATTTTCCACTATTTTGCTAGACTATTATAAGTTCAAAGGTATTCTGCCTGAAACTTTAAACAACTGAATGAAAACGAAAATGGACTTGAGACTCTCAAAGGCTTAGAAATTGTTAAAGTTGAGGAAATTCTAAGCACTTTCTTAAAAAGAAACTCCTCCAAAGCTTTCTGGATGAAGGAGAAATCTTCTGGATTTGCTTCTTTTTGTGCAATTTTCAGAAACCTGGCAGTTAAATAGCAAACGAAGTCAAATAATTCTGAAATTTATACGTGTATTCTACAAAAAAAAGAACCCAAATAAGTCAAATAATGCTCTTATCAACCCCAAAAGTGTGAACTAACCAATCTTGAGGGGGTTCAAAATATTATCAAAATGTTTCACAAAAACCTTCTTTTGAAAGATGCAAAAGTTATTGGTTGACTCCGCACCAACATCGATCATCGAGGAAGGAACCACCAAATTTTCCTTAATCACCTCCTATTGGACTTAAGGTTCTCATACCATAAGGCAACAAGTTTTGTAAGTTTAAGGACAACAAGTTTAAACCTCTTCCTATCATCATAACCTTCAAATCAAAGACGGTTTATATTTGCCTCATCCAATCAAGAAATGTCCGACTATCATTCCCCCATCAAATTCGGGTAGTTCAATTGTTAAGCCCCTATCTTCATCAAACTCTCAAGTAGGTATCACTTCTCCATCTTCATTCTCAAAAAAAAATATGTTTTCTATTAGTTTGCAATATCATTTCGGCCATTGCATCCATTCTAGTGTTTTGAGCCACTTTATCCGACTCCAAGTTCTCTAATTTTTGTGTAATCACCAGTAAAATCTTAGCAAGTTCTTCATCAGCCATGTTTTCCACTATTTTTCTTGACTATTATAAGTACAAAGGTATTCTGCCCGAAACTTTAAACAACTGAATGAAAACGAAAATGGACTTGAGACTCTCAAAGGCTTAGAGATTGTTAAAGTTGAGGAAATTCTAAGCACTTTCTTAAAAAGAAACTCCTCCAAAGCTTTTTGGATGTAGGAGAAATATTCTGGATTTGCTTCTTTTTGTGCAATTTTCAGAAACCTGCCTAGTTTAATAGCAAACGAAGTCAAATAATTTTGAAATTTATATGAGTATTCTACAAAAAAAAAAACCCAAGTCAAAAAATGCTCTTATCAACCCCAAAAGTGTGATGTAACCAATCTTGAGGGGGTTCAAAATATTATCAAAATGTTTCACAAAAACCTTCTTTTGCAAGCTGCAAAAGTTATTGGTTGACTCCGCACCAACATCGATCATCGAGGAAGGAACCACCAAATTTTCCTTAATCACCTCCTATTGGACTTAAGGTTCTCATACCATAAGGCAAAAAGTTTTGTAAGTTTAAGGACAATAAGTTTAAACCTCTTCCGATCATCATAACCTTCAAATCAAAGACGGTTTATATTTGCCTCATCCAATCAAGAAATGTCCGACTATCATTCCCCCATCAAATTCGGGTAGTTCAATTTTTAAGCCCCTATCTTCATCAAACTGTCAAGGAGGTATTACTTCTCCATCTTCATTCTCCAAAAAATTTATGTTTTCTATTAGTTTGCAATATCATTTCGGCCATTGCATCCATTCTAGTGTTTTGAGCCACTTTATCCGACTCCAAGTTCTCTAATTTTTGTGTAATCACCAGTAAAATCTTAGCAAGATCTCCATCAGCGATATTTTCCACTATTTTGCTAGACTATTATAAGTACAAAGGTATTCTACCCGAAACTTTAAACAACTGAATGAAAACGAAAATGGACTTGAGACTCTCAAAGGCTTACAGATTGTTAAAGTTGAGCAAAATCTAAGCACTTTCTTAAAAAGAAACTCCTCCAAAGCTTTCTGGATGAAGGAGAAATCTTCTGGATTTGCTTCTTTTTGTGCAATTTTCAGAAACCTGCCAGTTTAATAGCAAACGAAGTCAAATAATTCTGAAATTTATACGAGTATTCTACAAAAAAAGAACCCAAATAAGTCAAATAATGCTCTTATCAACCCCAAAAGTGTGAACTAACCAATCTTGAGGGGGTTCAAAATATTATCAAAATGTTTCACAAAAACCTTCTTTTGCAAGTTGTAAAAGTTATTGGTTGACTCCGCACCAACATCGATCATCGAGGAAGGAACCACCAAATTTTCCTTAATCACCTCCTATTGGACTTAAGGTTCTCATACCATAAGGCAACAAGTTTTGTAAGTTTAAGGACAACAAGTTTAAACCTCTTCCTATCATCATAACCCTCAAATCAAAGACGGTTTCTAGTTGCCTCATCCAATCAAGAAATGTCTGACTATCATGCCCCCATCAAATTCGGGTAGTTCAATTTTTAAGCCCCTATCTTCATCAAACTGTCAAGTAGGTATCACTTCTCCATCTTCATTCTCCAAAAAAAATATGTTTTCTATTAGTTTGCAATATCATTTCGGCCATTGCATCCATTCTAGTGTTTTAAGCCACTTTATCCGACTCCAAGTTCTCTAATTTTTGTGTAATCACCAGTAAAATCTTAGCAAGATCTCCATGAGCCATATTTTCCACTATTTTGCTAGATTATTATAAGTACAAAGGTATTCTGCCCGAAACTTTAAACAACTGAATGAAAACGAAAATGGCCTTGAGACTCTCAAAGGCTTACAGATTGTTAAAGTGAGGAAATTCTAAGCACTTTCTTAAAAAGAAACTCCTCCAAAGCTTTCTGGATGAAGGAGAAATCTTCTGGATTTGCTTCTTTTTGTGCAATTTTCAGAAACCTGCCAGTTTAATAGCAAACGAAGTCAAATAATTCTGAAATTTATACGAGTATTCTACAAAAAAAGAACCCAAATAAGTCAAATAATGCTCTTATCAACCCCAAAAGTGTGAACTAACCAATCTTGAGGGGGTTCAAAATATTATCAAAATGTTTCACAAAAACCTTCTTTTGCAAGTTGTAAAAGTTATTGGTTGACTCCGCACCAACATCGATCATCGAGGAAGGAACCACCAAATTTTCCTTAATCACCTCCTATTGGACTTAAGGTTCTCATACCATAAGGCAACAAGTTTTGTAAGTTTAAGGACAACAAGTTTAAACCTCTTCCTATCATCATAACCCTCAAATCAAAGACGGTTTCTATTTGCCTCATCCAATCAAGAAGTGTCTGACTATCATGCCCCCATCAAATTCGGGTAGTTCAATTTTTAAGCCCCTATCTTCATCAAACTGTCAATTAGGTATCACTTCTCCATCTTCATTCTCCAAAAAAAATATGTTTTCTATTAGTTTGCAATATCATTTCGGCCATTGCATCCATTCTAGTGTTTTGAGCCACTTTATCCGACTCCAAGTTCTCTAATTTTTGTGTAATCACCAGTAAAATCTTAGCAAGATCTCCATCAGCCATATTTTGTTAGACTATTATAAGTACAAAGGTATTCTGCCCGAAACTTTAAACAACTGAATGAAAACGAAAATGGACATGAGACTCTCAAAGGCTTATTGATTGTTAAAGTTGAGGAAATTCTAAGCACTTTCTTAAAAAGAAACTCTTCAAAATCTTTCTGGATGAAGGAGAAATCTTCTGGATTTGCTTCTTTTTGTGCAATTTTCAGAAACCTGGCAGTTTAATAGCAAACGAAGTCAAATAATTCTGAAATTTATACGAGTATTCTATAAAAAAAGAACCCAAATAAGTCAAATAATGCTCTTATCAACCCCAAAAGTGTGAACTAACCAATCTTGAGGGGGTTCAAAATATTATCAAAATGTTTCACAAAAACCTTCTTTTCGAAGTTGTAAAAGTTATTGGTTGACTCCGCACCAACATCGATCATCGAGGAAGGAACCACCAAATTTTCCTTAATCACCTCCTATTGGACTTAAGGTTCTCATACCATAAGGCAATAAGTTTTGTAAGTTTAAGGACAACAAGTTTAAACCTCTTCCTATCATCATAACCCTCAAATCAAAGACGGTTTCTAGTTGCCTCATCCAATCAAGAAATGTCTGACTATCATGCCCCCATCAAATTCGGGTAGTTCAATTTTTAAGCCCCTATCTTCATCAAACTCGTCAAGTAGGTATCACTTCTCCATCTTCATTCTCCAAAAAAAATATGTTTTCTATTAGTTTGCAATATCATTTCGGCCATTGCATCCATTCTAGTGTTTTGAGCCACTTTATCCGACTCCAAGTTCTCTAATTTTTGTGTAATCACCAGTAAAATCTTAGCAAGATCTCCATCAGCCATATTTTCCACTATTTTGCTAGACTATTATAAGTACAAAGGTATTCTCGCCCGAAACTTTAAACAACTCGAATGAAAACGAAAATGGACTTCGAGACTCTCAAAGGCTTACGAATTGTTAAAGTTGAGGAAATTCTAAGCACTTTCTTAAAAAGAAACTCCTCAAAAGCTTTCTGGATGAAGGAGAAATCTTCCGGATTTGTTTCTTTTTGTGCAATTTTCGTAAAACGCGCGTTTAATAGCAAACGAAGTCAAATAATTCCAAAATTTATACGAGTATTCTACAAAAAAAAGAACCCAAATAAGTCAAATAATGCTCTTATCAACCCCAAAAGTGTGAACTAACCAATCTTGAGGGGGTTCAAAATATTATCAAAATGTTTTACAAAAACCTTCTTTTCGAGTTGCAAAAGTTATTGGTTGACTCCGCACCAACATCGATCATCGAGGAAGGAACCACCAAATTTTCCTTAATCACCTCCTATTGGACTTAAGGTTCTCATACCATAAGGCAACAAGTTTTGTAAGTTTAAGGACAACAAGTTTAAACCTCTTCCTATCATCATAACCCTTAAATCAAAGACGGTTTCTATTTGCCTCATCCAATCAAGAAATGTCTGACTATCATGCCCCCATCAAATTCGGGTAGTTCAATTTTTAAGCCCCTATCTTCATCAAACTGTCAAGGAGGTATCACTTCTCCATCTTCATTCTCCAAAAAATTTCTATTTTCTATTAGTTTGCAATATCATTTCGGCCATTGCATCCATTCTAGTGTTTTGAGCCACTTTATCCGACTCCAAGTTCTCTAATTTTTGTGTAATCACCAGTAAAATCTTAGCAAGATCTCCATGAGCCATATTTTCCACTATTTTGCTAGACTATTATAAGTACAAAGGTATTCTGCCCGAAACTTTAAACAACCGAATGAAAACGAAAATGGACTTAGAGACTCTCAAAGGCTTACAGATTGTTAAAGTTGAGAAAATATAAGCACTTTCTTAAAATGAAACTCCTCCAAAGTTTTCTGGATGAAGGAGAAATCATCTGGATTTGCTTCTTTTTGTGCAATTTTCAGAAACCTGCCAGTTTAATAGCAAACGAAGTCAAATTATTCTGAAATTTATACGAGTATTCTACAAAAAAAGAACCCAAATAAGTCAAATAATGCTCTTATCAACCCCAAAAGTGTGAACTAACCAATCTTGAGGGGGTTCAAAATATTATCAAAATGTTTCACAAAAACCTTCTTTTGCAAGCTGCAAAAGTTATTGGTTGACTCCGCACCAACATCGATCATCGAGGAAGGAACCACCAAATTTTCCTTAATCACCTCCTATTGGACTTAAGGTTCTCATACCATAAGGCAACAAGTTTTGTAAGTTTAAGGACAACAAGTTTAAACCTCTTCCTATCATCATAACCTTCAAATCAAAGACGGTTTATATTTGCCTCATCCAATCAAGAAATGTCCGACTATCATTCCCCCATCAAATTCGGGTAGTTCAATTTTTAAGCCCCTATCTTCATCAAACTGTCAAGGAGGTATCACTTCTCCATCTTCATTCTCCAAAAAAATTTATGTTTTCTATTAGTTAGCAATATCATTTCGGCCATTGCATCCATTCTAGTGTTTTGAACCACTTTATCCGACTCCAAGTTCTCTAATTTTTGTGTAATCACCGGTAAAATCTTAGCAAGATCTCCATCAGCCATATTTTCCACTATTTTGCTAGACTATTATAAGTACAAAGGTATTCTGCCCGAAACTTTAAACAACTGAATGAAAACGAAAATGGACTTGAGACTCTCAAAGGCTTACAGATTGTTAAAGTTGATGAAAATCTAAGCACTTTCTTAAAAAGAAACTCCTCCAAAGTTTTTTGGATGAAGGAGAAATCTTCCGGATTTGCTTCTTTTTGTGCAATTTTCGAAACCCGCCCAGTTTAATAGCAAACGAAGTCAAATAATTCTGAAATTTATACGAGTATTCTACAAAAAAAAACCCAAATAAGTCAAATAATGCTCTTATCGACCCCAAAAGTGTGAACTAACCAATCTTGAGGGGGTTCAAAATATTATCAAAATGTTTCACAAAAACCTTCTTTTCGCAAGCCGCAAAAGTTATTGGTTGACTCCGCACCAACATCGATCATCGAGGAAGGAACCACCAAATTTTCCTTAATCACCTCCTATTGGACTTAAGGTTCTCATACCATAAGGCAACAAGTTTTGTAAGTTTAAGGACAACAAGTTTAAACCTCTTCCTATCATCATAACCTTCAAATCAAAGACGGTTTATATTTGCCTCATCCAATCAAGAAATGTCCGACTATCATTCCCCCATCAAATTCGGGTAGTTCAATTTTTAAGCCCCTATCTTCATCAAACTGTCAAGGAGGTATCACTTCTCCATCTTCATTCTCCAAAAAATTTATGTTTTCTATTAGTTGCAATATCATTTCGGCCATTGCATCCATTCTAGTGTTTTGAGCCACTTTATCCGACTCCAAGTTCTCTAATTTTTGTGTAATCACCAAGTAAAATCTTAGCAAGATCTCCATGAGCCATATTTTCCACTATTTTGCTAGACTATTAAAAGTACAAAGGTATTCTCGCCCGAAACTTTAAACAACTGAATGAAAACGAAAATGGACTTGAGACTCTCAAAGGCTTACAGATTGTTAAAGTTGATGAAAATCTAAGCACTTTCTTAAAAAGAAACTCCTCCAAAGTTTTCGGATGAAGGAGAAATCTTCGGATTTGCTTCTTTTTGTGCAATTTTCGAAACACCCCGCTTTAATAGCAAACGAAGTCAAATAATTCTGAAATTTATACGAGTATTCTACAAAAAAAGAACCCAAATAAGTCAAATAATGCTCTTATCAACCCCAAAAGTGTGAACTAACCAATCTTGAGGGGGTTCAAAATATTATCAAAATGTTTCACAAAAACCTTCTTTTGCAAGCTGCAAAAGTTATTGGTTGACTCCGCACCAACATCGATCATCGAGGAAGGAACCACCAAATTTTCCTTAATCACCTCCTATTGGACTTAAGGTTCTCATACCATAAGGCAACAAGTTTTGTAAGTTTAAGGACAACAAGTTTAAACCTCTTCCTATCATCATAACCTTCAAATCAAAGACGGTTTATATTTGCCTCATCCAATCAAGAAATGTCCGACTATCATTCCCCCATCAAATTCGGGTAGTTCAATTTTTAAGCCCCTATCTTCATCAAACTGTCAAGGAGGTATCACTTCTCCATCTTCATTCTCCAAAAAAATTATGTTTTCTATTAGTTGCAATATCAATTCGGCCATTGCATCCATTCTAGTGTTTTGAACCACTTTATCCGACTCCAAGTTCTCTAATTTTTGTGTAATCACCAGTAAAATCTTAGCAAGATCTCCATCAGCCATATTTTCCACTATTTTGCTAGACTATTATAAGTACAAAGGTATTCTGCCCGAAACTTTAAACAACTGAATGAAAACGAAAATGGACTTGAGACTCTCAAAGGCTTACAGATTGTTAAAGTTGATGAAAATCTAAGCACTTTCTTAAAAAGAAACTCCTCCAAAGTTTTCTGGATGAAGGAGAAATCTTCTGGATTTGCTTCTTTTTGTGCAATTTTCAGAAACCTGCCAGTTTAATAGCAAACGAAGTCAAATAATTCTGAAATTTATACGAGTATTCTACAAAAAAAGAACCCAAATAAGTCAAATAATGCTCTTATCAACCCCAAAAGTGTGAACTAACCAATCTTGAGGGGGTTCAAAATATTATCAAAATGTTTCACAAAAACCTTCTTTTGCAAGCTGCAAAAGTTATTGGTTGACTCCGCACCAACATCGATCATCGAGGAAGGAACCACCAAATTTTCCTTAATCACCTCCTATTGGACTTAAGGTTCTCATACCATAAGGCAACAAGTTTTGTAAGTTTAAGGACAACAAGTTTAAACCTCTTCCTATCATCATAACCTTCAAATCAAAGACGGTTTATATTTGCCTCATCCAATCAAGAAATGTCCGACTATCATTCCCCCATCAAATTCGGGTAGTTCAATTTTTAAGCCCCTATCTTCATCAAACTGTCAAGGAGGTATCACTTCTCCATCTTCATTCTCCAAAAAAATTAATGTTTTCTATTAGTTTGCAATATCATTTCGGCCATTGCATCCATTCTAGTGTTTTGAGCCACTTTATCCGACTCCAAGTTCTCTAATTTTTGTGTAATCACCGAGTAAAATCTTAGCAAGATCTCCATGAGCCATATTTTCCACTATTTTGCTAGACTATTATAAGTACAAAGGTATTCTGCCCGAAACTTTAAACAACTGAATGAAAACGAAAATGGACTTGAGACTCTCAAAGGCTTACAGATTGTTAAAGTTGAGGAAAATCTAAGCACTTTCTTAAAAAGAAACTCCTCCAAAGTTTTACGGATGAAGGAGAAATCTTCCGGATTTGCTTCTTTTTGTGCAATTTTCGAAACCCGCCGGTTTAATAGCAAACGAAGTCAAATAATTCTGAAATTTATACGAGTATTCTACAAAAAAAGAACCCAAATAAGTCAAATAATGCTCTTATCAACCCCAAAAGTGTGAACTAACCAATCTTGAGGGGGTTCAAAATATTATCAAAATGTTTCACAAAAACCTTCTTTTCGCAAGTTGTAAAAGTTATTGGTTGACTCCGCACCAACATCGATCATCGAGGAAGGAACCACCAAATTTTCCTTAATCACCTCCTATTGGACTTAAGGTTCTCATACCATAAGGCAACAAGTTTTGTAAGTTTAAGGACAACAAGTTTAAACCTCTTCCTATCATCATAACCCTCAAATCAAAGACGGTTTCTAGTTGCCTCATCCAATCAAGAAATGTCCGACTATCATTCCCCCATCAAATTCGGGTAGTTCAATTTTTAAGCCCCTATCTTCATCAAACTGTCAAGTAGGTATCACTTCTCAATCTTCATTCTCCAAAAAAAATTATGTTTTCTATTAGTTTGCAATATCATTTCGGCCATTGCATCCATTCTAGTGTTTTGAGCCACTTTATCCGACTCCAAGTTCTCTAATTTTTGTGTAATCACCAGTAAAATCTTAGCAAGATCTCCATCAGCGATATTTTCCACTATTTTGCTAGACTATTATAAGTACAAAGGTATTCCGCCCGAAACTTTAAACAACCGAATGAAAACGAAAATGGACTTGAGACTCTCAAAGGCTTAGAGATTGTTAAAGTTGAGGAAAATCTAAGCACTTTCTTAAAAAGAAACTCCTCCAAAGCTTTCTGGATGAAGGAGAAATCTTCTGGATTTGCTTCTTTTTGTGCAATTTTCAGAAACCTGCCGCGTTTAATAGCAAACGAAGTCAAATAATTCTGAAATTTATACGAGTATTCTACAAAAAAAGAACCCAAATAAGTCAAATAATGCTCTTATCAACCCCAAAAGTGTGAACTAACCAATCTTGAGGGGGTTCAAAATATTATCAAAATGTTTCACAAAAACCTTCTTTTCGCAAGCTGCAAAAGTTATTGGTTGACTCCGCACCAACATCGATCATCGAGGAAGGAACCACCAAATTTTCCTTAATCACCTCCTATTGGACTTAAGGTTCTCATACCATAAGGGAACAAGTTTTGTAAGTTTAAGGACAACAAGTTTAAACCTCTTCCTATCATCATAACCTTCAAATCAAAGACGGTTTATATTTGCCTCATCCAATCAAGAAATGTCCGACTATCATTCCCCCATCAAATTCGGGTAGTTCAATTTTTAAGCCCCTATCTTCATCAAACCGTCAAGGAGGTATCACTTCTCCATCTTCATTCTCCAAAAAAATTATGTTTTCTATTAGTTTGCAATATCATTTCGGCCATTGCATCCATTCTAGTGTTTTGAGCCACTTTATCCGACTCCAAGTTCTCTAATTTTTGTGTAATCACCAAGTAAAATCTTAGCAAGATCTCCATGAGCCATATTTTCCACTATTTTGCTAGACTATTATAAGTACAAAGGTATTCTCGCCCGAAACTTTAAACAACTGAATGAAAACGAAAATGGACTTGAGACTCTCAAAGGCTTACAGATTGTTAAAGTTGATGAAAATCTAAGCACTTTCTTAAAAAGAAACTCCTCCAAAGTTTTCTGGATGAAGGAGAAATCTTCTGGATTTGCTTCTTTTTGTGCAATTTTCGAAACTTGCCAGTTTAATAGCAAACGAAGTCAAATAATTCTGAAATTTATACGAGTATTCTACAAAAAAAGAACCCAAATAAGTCAAATAATGCTCTTATCAACCCCAAAAGTGTGAACTAACCAATCTTGAGGGGGTTCAAAATATTATCAAAATGTTTCACAAAAACCTTCTTTTTGCAAGTTGTAAAAGTTATTGGTTGACTCCGCACCAACATCGATCATCGAGGAAGGAACCACCAAATTTTCCTTAATCACCTCCTATTGGACTTAAGGTTCTCATACCATAAGGCAACAAGTTTTGTAAGTTTAAGGACAACAAGTTTAAACCTCTTCCTATCATCATAACCCCCAAATCAAAGACGGTTTCTAGTTGCCTCATCCAATCAAGAAATGTCTGACTATCATGACCCCATCAAATTCGGGTAGTTCAATTTTTAAGCCCCTATCTTCATCAAACCGTCAAGTAGGTATCACTTCTCCATCTTCATTCTCCAAAAAAAAATATGTTTTCTATTAGTTTGCAATATCATTTCGGCCATTACATCCATTCTAGTGTTTTGAGCCACTTTATCCGACTCCAAGTTCTCTAATTTTTGTGTAATCACCAGTAAAATCTTAGCAAGATCTCCATGAGCCATATTTTCCACTATTTTGCTAGACTATTATAAGTACAAAGGTATTCTGCCCGTAACTTTAAACAACTAAATGAAAACGAAAATGGCCTTGAGACTCTCAAAGGCTTACAGATTGTTAAAGTGAGGAAATTCTAAGCAATTTCTTAAAAAGAAACTCCTCCAAAGCTTTCTGGATGAAGGAGAAATCTTCTGGATTTGCTTCTTTTTGTGCAATTTTCAGAAACCTGCCAGTTTAATCACAAACGAAGTCAAATAATTTTGAAATTTATACGAGTATTCTACAAAAAAAGAACCCAAATAAGTCAAAAAATGCTCTTATCAACCCCAAAAGTGTGAACTAACCAATCTTGAGGGGGTTCAAAATATTATCAAAATGTTTCACAAAAACCTTCTTTTGCAAGTTGTAAAAGTTATTGGTTGACTCCGCACCAACATCGATCATCGAGGAAGGAACCACCAAATTTTCCTTCATTACCTCCTATTGGACTTAAGGTTCTCATACCATAAGGCAACAAGTTTTGTAAGTTTAAGGACAACAAGTTTAAACCTCTTCCTATCATCATAACCTTCAAATCAAAGACGGTTTCTATTTGCCTCATCCAATCAAGAAATGTCCGACTATCATGCCCCCATCAAATTCGGGTAGTTCAATTTTTAAGCCCCTATCTTCATCAAACTGTCAAGGAGGTATCACTTCTCCATCTTCATTCTCCAAAAAAATTATGTTTTCTATTAGTTTGCAATATCATTTCGGCCATTGCATCCATTCTAGTGTTTTGAGCCACTTTATCCGACTCCAAGTTCTCTAATTTTTGTGTAATCACCAGTAAAATCTTAGCAAGATCTCCATCGACCATGTTTTCCACTATTTTGCTAGACTATTATAAGTACAAAGGTATTCCGCCCGAAACTTTAAACAACTCGAATGAAAACGAAAATGGACTTGAGACTCTCAAAGGCTTAGAGATTGTTAAAGTTGAGGAAATTCTAAGCACTTTCTTAAAAAGAAACTCCTCCAAAGCTTTTTGGATGAAGGAGAAATATTCTCGATTTGCTTCTTTTTGTGCAATTTTCGAAAAACCCGCCAGCTTTAATAGCAAACGAAGTCAAATAATTCTGAAATTTATACGAGTATTCTACAAAAAAAAACCCAAAAAGTTAAAAAATGCTCTTATCAACCCCAAAAGTGTGAAGTAACCAATCTTGAGTGGGTTCAAAATATTATCAAAATGTTTCACAAAAACCTTCTTTTGCAAGCTGCAAAAGTTATTGGTTGACTCCGCACCAACATCGATCATCGAGGAAGGAACCACCAAATTTTCCTTAATCACCTCCTATTGGACTTAAGGTTCTCATACCATAAGGGAACAAGTTTTGTAAGTTTAAGGACAACAAGTTTAAACCTCTTCCTATCATCATAACCTTCAAATCAAAGACGGTTTATATTTGCCTCATCCTATCAAGAAATGTCCGACTATCATTCCCCCATCAAATTCGGGTAGTTCAATTTTTAAGCCCCTATCTTCATCAAACTGTCAAGGAGGTATCACTTCTCCATCTTCATTCTCCAAAAAATTTATGTTTTCTATTAGTTTGCAATATCATTTCGGCCATTGCATCCATTCTAGTGTTTTGAGCCACTTTATCCGACTCCAAGTTCTCTAATTATTGTGTAATCACCAGTAAAATCTTAGCAAGATCTCCATGAGCCATATTTTCCACTATTTTGCTAGACTATTATAAGTACAAAGGTATTCTGCCCGAAACTTTAAACAACTGAATGAAAACGAAAATGGCCTTGAGACTCTCAAAGGCTTACAGATTGTTAAAGTGAGGAAATTCTAAGCACTTTCTTAAAAAGAAACTCCTCCAAAGCTTTACGGATGAAGGAGAAATCTTCCGGATTTGCTTCTTTTTGTGCAATTTTCGAAACCTGCCGCTTTAATAGCAAACGAAGTCAAATAATTCTGAAATTTATACGAGTATTCTACAAAAAAAGAACCCAAATAAGTCAAATAATGCTCTTATCAACCCCAAAAGTGTGAACTAACCAATCTTGAGGGGGGTCAAAATATTATCAAAATGTTTCACAAAAACCTTCTTTTGCAAGTTGTAAAAGTTATTGGTTGACTCCGCACCAACATCGATCATCGAGGAAGGAACTACCAAATTTTCCTTAATCACCTCCTATTGGACTTAAGGTTCTCATACCATAAGGCAACAAGTTTTGTAAGTTTAAGGACAACAAGTTTAAACCTCTTCCTATCATCATAACTCTCAAATCAAAGACGGTTTCTATTTGCCTCATCCAATCAAGAAATGTCTGACTATCATGCCCACATCAAATTCGGGTAGTTCAATTTTTAAGCCCCTATCTTCATCAAACTGTCAAGTTGGTATCACTTCTCCATCTTCATTCTCCAAAAAAAAAATATGTTTTCTATTAGTTTGCAATATCATTTCGGCCATTGCATCCATTCTAGTGTTTTGAGCCACTTTATCCGACTCCAAGTTCTCTAATTTTTGTGTAATCACCAGTAAAATCTTAGCAAGATCTTCATCAGCCATGTTTTCCACTATTTTGCTAGACTATTATAAGTACAAAGGTATTCTGCCCCAAACTTTAAACAACTGAATGAAAACGAAACTGGACTTGAGACTGTCAAAGGCTTAGAGATTGTTAAAGTTGAGGAAATTCTAAGCACTTTCTTAAAAAGAAACTCCTCCAAAGCTTTTTGGATGAAGGAGAAATATTCTGGATTTGCTTCTTTTTGTGCAATTTTCGAAACCCCGCCCGCTTTAATAGCAAACGAAGTCAAATAATTTTGAAATTTATATGAGTATTCTACAAAAAAAAAACCCAAGTCAAAAAATGCTCTTATCAACCCCAAAAGTGTGATGTAACCAATCTTGAGGGGGTTCAAAATATTATCAAAATGTTTCACAAAAACTTCTTTTGCAAGCTGCAAAAGTTATTGGTTGACTCCGCACCAACATCGATCATCGAGGAAGGAATTACCAAATTTTTCTTAATCACCTCCTATTGGACTTAAGGTTCTCATACCCTAAGGCAACAAGTTTTGTAAGTTTAAGGACAACAAGTGTAAACCTCTTCCTATCATCATAACCTTCAAATCAAAGACGGTTTATATTTGCCTCATCCAATCAAGAAATGTCCGACTATCATTCCCCCATCAAATTCGGGTAGTTCAATTTTTAAGCCCCTATCTTCATCAAACTGTCAAGGAGGTATCACTTCTCCATCTTCATTCTCCAAAAAATTTATGTTTTCTATTAGTTTGCAATATCATTTCGGCCATTGCATCCATCCTAGTGTTTTGAGCCACTTTATGCGACTCCAAGTTCTCTAATTTTTGTGTAATCACCAGTAAAATCTTAGCAAGATCTCCATGAGCCATATTTTCCACTATTTTGCTAGACTATTATAAGTTCAAAGGTATTCTGCCTGAAACTTTAAACAACTGAATGAAAACGAAAATGGACTTGAGACACTCAAAGGCTTAGAGATTTTTAAAGTTGAGGAAATTCTAAGCACTTTCTTAAAAAGAAACTCCTCCAAAGCTTTCTGGATGAAGGAGAAATCTTCTTGATTTGCTTCTTTTTGGGCAATTTTCAGAAACCTGGCAGTTTAATAGAAAACGAAGTCAAATAATTCTGAAATTTATACGAGTATTCTACAAAAAAAAACCCAAATAAGTCAAATAATGCTCTTATCAACCCCAAAAGTGTGAACTAACCAATCTTGAGGGGGTTCAAAATATTATCAAAATGTTTCACAAAAACCTTCTTTTGCAAGCTGCAAAAGTTATTGGTTGACTCCGCACCAACATCGATCATCGAGGAAGGAACCACCAAATTTTCCTTAATCACCTCCTATTGGACTTAAGGTTCTCATACCATAAGGCAACAAGTTTTGTAAGTTTAAGGACAACAAGTTTAAACCTCTTCCTATCATCATAACCTTCAAATCAAAGACGGTTTATATTTGCCTCATCCAATCAAGAAATGTCCGACTATCATTCCCCCATCAAATTCGGGTAGTTCAATTTTTAAGCCCCTATCTTCATCAAACTGTCAAGGAGGTATCACTTCTCCATCTTCATTCTCCAAAAAATTTATGTTTTCTATTAGTTGCAATATCATTTCGGCCATTGCATCCATTCTAGTGTTTTTACCCACTTTATCCGACTCCAAGTTCTCTAATTTTTGTGTAATCACCAGTAAAATCTTAGTAAGATCTCCATGAGCCATATTTTCCACTATTTTGCTAGACTATTAAAAGTACAAAGGTATTCTGCCCGAAACTTTAAACAACTGAATGAAAACGAAAATGGACTTAAGACTCTCAAAGGCTTACAGATTGTTAAAGTTGATGAAAATCTAAGCACTTTCTTAAAAAGAAACTCCTCCAAAGTTTTCTGGATGAAGGAGAAATCTTCTGGATTTGCTTCTTTTTGTGCAATTTTCAGAAACCTGCCAGTATAATAGCAAACGAAGTCAAATAATTCTGAAATTTATACGAGTATTCTACAAAAAAAGAACCCAAATAAGTCAAATAATGCTCTTATCAACCCCAAAAGTGTGAACTAACCAATCTTGAGGGGGTTCAAAATATTATCAAAATGTTTCACAAAAACCTTCTTTTGCAAGCTGCAAAAGTTATTGGTTGACTCCGCACCAACATCGATCATCGAGGAAGGAACCACCAAATTTTCCTTAATCACCTCCTATTGGACTTAAGGTTCTCATACCATAAGGCAACAAGTTTTGTAAGTTTAAGGACAACAAGTTTAAACCTCTTCCTATCATCATAACCTTCAAATCAAAGACGGTTTATATTTGCCTCATCCAATCAAGAAATGTCCGACTATCATTCCCCCATCAAATTCGGGTAGTTCAATTTTTAAGCCCCTATCTTCATCAAACTGTCAAGGAGGTATCACTTCTCCATCTTCATTCTCCAAAAAAATTATGTTTTCTATTAGTTGCAATATCAATTCGGCCATTGCATCCATTCTAGTGTTTTGAACCACTTTATCCGACTCCAAGTTCTCTAATTTTTGTGTAATCACCAGTAAAATCTTAGCAAGATCTCCATCAGCCATATTTTCCACTATTTTGCTAGACTATTATAAGTACAAAGGTATTCTGCCCGAAACTTTAAACAACTGAATGAAAACGAAAATGGACTTGAGACTCTCAAAGGCTTAGAGATTGTTAAAGTTGAGGAAATTCTAAGCACTTTCTTAAAAAGAAACTCCTCCAAAGCTTTTTGGATGAAGGAGAAATATTCTGGATTTGCTTCTTTTTGTGCAATTTTCAGAAACCTGCCCAGTTTAATAGCAAACGAAGTCAAATAATTCTGAAATTTATATGAGTATTCTCCAAATAAAAAAACCAAGTTAAAAAATGCTCTTATCAACCCCAAAAGTGTGATGTAACCAATCTTGAGTGGGTTCAAAATATTATCAAAATGTTTCACAAAAACCTTCTTTTGCAAGCTGCAAAAGTTATTGGTTGACTCCGCTCCAACATCGATCATCGAGGAAGGAACCACCAAATTTTCCTTAATCACCTCCTATTGGACTTAAGGTTCTCATACCATAAGGCAACAAGTTTTGTAAGTTTAAGGACAACAAGTTTAAACCTCTTCCTATCATCATAACCCTCAAATCAAAGACGGTTTCTAGTTGCCTCATCCAATCAAGAAATGTCTGACTATCATGCCCCCATCAAATTCGGGTAGTTCAATTTTTAAGCCCCTATCTTCATCAAACTGTCAAGTAGGTATCACTTCTCCATCTTCATTCTCCAAAAAAAATATGTTTTCTATTAGTTTGCAATATCATTTCGGCCATTGCATCCATTCTAGTGTTTTGAGCCACTTTATCCGACTCCAAGTTCTCTAATTTTTGTGTAATCACCAGTAAAATCTTAGCAAGATCTTCATCAGCCATGTTTTCCACTATTTTGCTAGACTATTATAAGTACAAAGGTATTCTGCCCGAAACTTTAAACAACTGAATGAAAACGAAAATGGACTTGAGACTCTCAAAGGCTTAGAGATTGTTAAAGTTGAGGAAATTCTAAGCACTTTCTTAAAAAGAAACTCCTCCAAAGCTTTTTGGATGAAGGAGAAATATTCTGGATTTGCTTCTTTTTGTGCAATTTTCAGAAACCTGCCCAGTTTAATAGCAAACGAAGTCAAATAATTCTGAAATTTATATGAGTATTCTCCAAATAAAAAAACCATGTTAAAAAATGCTCTTATCAACCCCAAAAGTGTGATGTAACCAATCTTGAGGGGGTTCAAAATATTATCAAAATGTTTCACAAAAACCTTCTTTTGCAAGCTGCAAAAGTTATTGGTTGACTCCGCACCAACATCGATCATCGAGGAAGGAACCACCAAATTTTCCTTAATCACCTCCTATTGGACTTAAGGTTCTCATACCCTAAGGCAACAAGTTTTGTAAGTTTAAGGACAACAAGATTAAACCTCTTCCTATCATCATAACCTTCAAATCAAAGACGGTTTATATTTGCCTCATCCTATCAAGAAATGTCCGACTATCATTCCCCCATCAAATTCGGGTAGTTCAATTTTTAAGCCCCTATCTTCATCAAACTGTCAACGAGGTATCACTTCTCCATCTTCATTCTCCAAAAAATTTATGTTTTCTATTAGTTTGCAATATCATTTCGGCCATTGCATCCATTCTAGTGTTTTGAGCCACTTTATCCGACTCCAAGTTCTCTAATTTTTGTGTAATCACCGGTAAAATCTTAGCAAGATCTCCATGAGCCATATTTTCCACTATTTTGCTAGACTATTATAAGTACAAAGGTATTCTGCCCGAAACTTTAAACAACTGAATGAAAACGAAAATGGCCTTGAGACTCTCAAAGGCTTACAGATTGTTAAAGTGAGGAAATTCTAAGCACTTTCTTAAAAAGAAACTCCTCCAAAGCTTTCTGGATGAAGGAGAAATCTTCTGGATTTGCTTCTTTTTGTGCAATTTTCAGAAACCTGCCAGTTTAATAGCAAACGAAGTCAAATAATTCTGAAATTTATATGAGTATTCTCCAAATAAAAAAACCAAGTTAAAAAATGCTCTTATCAACCCCAAAAGTGTGATGTAACCAATCTTGAGGGGGTTCAAAATATTATCAAAATGTTTCACAAAAACCTTCTTTTGCAAGTTGTAAAAGTTATTGGTTGACTCCGCACCAACATCGATCATCGAGGAAGGAACCACCAAATTTTCCTTAATCACCTCCTATTGGACTTAAGGTTCTCATACCATAAGGCAACAAGTTTTGTAAGTTTAAGGACAACAAGTTTAAACCTCTTCCTATCATCATAACCCTCAAATCAAAGACGGTTTCTATTTGCCTCATCCAATCAAGAAATGTCTGACTATCATGCCCCCATCAAATTCGGGTAGTTCAATTTTTTAAGCCCCTTTCTTCATCAAACTGTCAATTAGGTATCACTTCTCCATCTTCATTCTCCAAAAAAAATATGTTTTCTATTAGTTTGCAATATCATTTCGGCCATTGCATCCATTCTAGTGTTTTGAGCCACTTTATCCGACTTCAAGTTCTCTAATTTTTGTGTAATCACCAGTAAAATCTTAGCAAGATCTCCATCAGCCATATTTTCCACTATTTTGCTAGACTATTATAAGTACAAAGGTATTCTACTCGAAACTTTAAACAACTGAATGAAAACGAAAATGGCCTTGAGACTCTCAAAGGCTTACAGATTGTTAAAGTTGACGAAATTCTAAGCACTTTCTTAAAAAGAAACTCCTCCAAAGCTTTTCGTATGAAGGAGAAATCTTTTGGAGTTGCTTCTTTTTGTGCAATTTTCAGAAACCTGCCCAGTTTAATAGCAAACGAAGTCAAATAATTCTGAAATTTATATGAGTATTCTACAAAAAAAAAACCCCAAATTCGAAAAAATAATCGCTTGATTTGGACTCCAAAAGGCTGAGATATCGTCCTCCAAAGCTGACAGAAAAACTGGATGAATTCCAGCGTTCTTCCTTCACTCCAAAAACGCGTCTTTTTTCTAATCTCTTCACGAAAGCTTAGATAATAGATGATGTTAGTGTAAAACCATGTTCCCAACTCTAAGGAACATCCCATGTAAGATCAGTGACAAACTCGGGCTTAAGAGCAACCTTGAATTGTAAGATGATCCAAATACAATTGAAAAGATCATCTAATTTCAATATTTTGAGTCGCATTGTCGCATTTGTATCAGTTTTAGCGACAAACAAGAACAAGAACCAGCACACAACAAGCAGAACAAAAACTGGGTGGTTTAGACCTGCCTTAGTCGAGAGTGATATAAATTATAGAAGGAGAGAAAGAACCTTTTGCCTAGGCCCTAGCTACTTGCTTCCAATGAGAGCATTTACTAACTGAGGCCTTCTTCTTGGCTCCAAATGAATGCAAATAGTTCATCTTATGCTGGTGACTGTTTGGTTTTTTCTTTTTAGCTTTGAGTTTCTACCCTCATGGCTCTTTGATTTAAATTTTTTTGATGCCTGAATCCGTGGGAGCTGCAAGCCTGCTGGAAAAACTTCTTTGTGTCCTGTTTTTGAGGGCAAATCACTAATTTTGTGATAGCAACTGCATTTTTTGCTGGGTCTTCTCACCTAGAAATGGTGTTATTTCCTAATTTTGATGGTTGATATAGCTGCTAACATATTGGTAATATAACTATTCAGATTGATTTACATTTGGCCCAAAGTGATCTGATTTATTGTTAAATTGTTCTTTCTTCATCTGTTTCTTCATTTAATAATGATTGGCAAATATAGTCTTTTTTTTTTTCCCAAAAAATTTTTTAAAAAAAAAAAAATTTTTTTTTTTTCCTTTTTTTGCAATTTTTGCCCATTCTTGTATAATAATGTTCCCAATTTTGTAATAAATTCATACTGCTGGGTGTTACATATTCTAAGTTTAATAGTCTAGGGTTGTAAGGTATGTTTTGATATGGTTTCCATAAGTTTTTGTATTTTTATAGTCTGGATTATAATCTCTAGAGGTTTTCCATAATAGTCTGTCTACTGGTCCTGTAGTATATTCTGATGATATTGGCAATATATCTTCCATATTGTACTGAGCCAACTGTCAAAAAGAGAAATTTACTTGTGATGATGTATGATTGGATTTTCTCCTTTTACAATAGTTTTACTCCTCTCGGTACACTGGCAGGTCGCGGAACTTCTTGAGGAGAGTGCAGAGTCTTCTGACTCATTGTGTGTGAAATACTGTTGCGGCACCGCCCCATCTATGGCTAAGGCTGAAATCAAACACGACGTGCACAAGCTAATTCATGAATTGGTCTTGTACATACATAAAAACGAGCCGGACATTGAAAAGAGCATTTTGATTTTCCTTCCAACATACTATTCATTGGAGCAGCAATGGTCCCTCTTAAAGTCATTTAATTCCGATTTCAAGGTCCATATTTTACACAGCAGTGTGGATACAAATCAAGCTTTGATGGCTATGAAGATAACGAAGTCCCATCGTAAGGTGCATTTGGATTTTCTCCCTTTCCAATTTTGTGATTGGTTGGTCCATCTTATTGTCTTTGGTGTTGCAGACACAAATAGTCCTGGTATTAAAGTGTACAATTATTGATTTGATCTCTTTAAACTCCAATAATGGTTTTGATAGTGCGTGCTATGATTGAGTAAAGAATAAAAAGGCGAAAGAATCTTTTGGTGAAATACGTTATTTCCTTGTAGTCTTTTTTCCCTACTTTGTACTCTCTTAGACCCTAATATTTTGTCTCTTTTCTTCGTTTCGTATTCCCTAAAATAATCCTGAATTGTTGTCCACCTCTGAAGTTGAATATCAATATTTTGTGTACAGTTGAAGTTTCCCTTGATTACACTGAACAAAAACTTTTATCCCCTTTTCTCTCTCACCCTTCCACAGTTTTACCTTACTCTCTACTCGCCCTCTCTTGCCTCACTATTTAAGATGGTATCTCATTACTCATCCCCAACCCCCACCTAATATATTTTCTCATTCTCTTTCATTTAATAGTTGCAGGAACCATTCTCGATGGTGGCACTTAATTGTCAACTTTGCTAGCAATTAGTTGAAACTAGCTCTAATTATGGAGCCTTAAGAAAAATATGACAACTAGTAATAGGAACTAGGAACATAGTCAACGTAAATTTTTTACCTGAAATGTGTGGTTGCTGACCCAATTCGGCACTATATTAACAACAGTATCTATGTTATCCCAATGTCTTTCAAGAGGCTCTCGCCCTAGATGGGATGTGGTCAAATAAAAGTGGCCTTATCCTTCTAATATCACCATATTCTCTTTCTCTCTGTTATATTCTTCGTAATTTTGAGCATTAATTGACTTAAAATATGTGAGTAGACGTTACTCATTACAAATGAGGGCAAAAGTTTTCTTCCCGATCTATGCTCAATAATTTCTTAACATACTTGTTGTGTTGGCATATGTAACAATATGAACAAAGGGAGTATTTTACTTTCATTTTCTGTTATCAACTTTCCTATCTTTTATGTTCTACTTTCTCTTTGTCACCTTGTCCCTAGAAAACTTTTTTTAAATTGTTGATGGTATACTTCTTCGAAGCTTGTCTTTGGTCTTTATTTTTTTCAAAAGATTTCAGTGACATGCATATCTGACCTTACAAATACAATGGGTAAATAGGTATTAATACAAATGTTGCAGAAAAACATTAAGAAATTTGTATACTCATGCAAGGCCCTTTAATAGTCTTCTACTTCATTAATATCTGGCTGACTCGATTGATTTTTCTGGGCCTTTATTTTATGGGTTTTGAAATGATTGTCGCATCTTCCCCCGCTGTTTCTCTGTTATTCTGCAGTATGAGCTGCTTTTGATCTTTTTGTCTGATTGATGTTACTATCATCAAATGATTTGTGTAGGTTATATTAGCCACCAATATTGCAGAATCATCAGTGACAATTCCTGAAGTTGCATATGTCATTGATTCTTGCCGGTCATTACAAGTTTACTGGGATGAGAATCGAAAAATGGATACATCTGAGCTTGTTTGGGTTTCTAAATCTCAGGTATTGCTAGAGTATCATCATAAACTGATGTCTAGTTTCTAATCTTTCTATCGTCAATCCTTTTAGTTCTAATTTTACCGAGTATTGTGCTGTAGTCTGATCAGCGTAAAGGAAGAACTGGTCGAACATGTGATGGCCAGATTTATAGGTTGGTTACAGGATCATTTTATAATAAGCTGCTAGAATTCGAGTCTCCTGCAATTTTAAGGCTATCATTGAGACTACAGGTGCTCCTTATTTGCTGTGCTGAATCAAAGTTTATCAATGACCCGAAAGGTATGGCCTCCCCACCCCCCCCGCCCACACACGTTCTCTCAGTTCTCTTTGTTTATCGTTTGGAGTTTCTTTGTTGGGGTGTATTTATCTACCATAATTTGCTGTCACCTTTTGTGAGATAGTTTGGTCTATTTATTCTTGTGCATCTTCTATATCTACTGATAGTCTTAAGTTTCTTTCGTACTAAAGGTTAAGTCTTTTGTGCAGTTTGATATTGCATGCGTTACTATGTACTTTGCGCCAGGATACATTAAGAGTCATGTTCACTTTGCCTGAGAATACATTACTGGTTATGGTTTTAGTCAAAGTATCATATCAAAAGTACATAGTTTGCTTCTAGCGTGACTAAGAGTTCTAATATGTTGAGTTTGGTTTCAGCTTTGTCCCAGAAGGCTTTGGACCCACCAGATCTTGAGATTATAGGGGATGCACTGAACTTACTTGTGCATATAAAGGCCCTTCACAAAGCACATCCAAGGGGTCGATATGAACCCACCTTTTACGGACGATTGCTTGCCAGTTTCTCATTATCATTTGATGCTTCGGTGGTGATCCTCAAATTTGGTGCTGCTGGAATGTTACGTGAGGGCATTTTACTTGGCATAATGATGGATATGCAGCCACAACCCATTATGCGTCCCTTTGGTCAGGAAAACTTGGTACTTCTAGTGAAGCATATCTGTCTAGTACATTTATAGATGCATTATAGAAATGCTGATTTACATATATATTTGACATGATTTCTGTATGCATCTGTCTTTCTAAGTATTGATTATCATCTGCAGTTTATGGAATATACAGATTCCTACTTTGCTGTAAACGGAGAGGGTCCTTCTCTTGGTGGAAGGAAGGAGGTGGCTTTCTTGGCGAATCTGTGTGCTTATCAATTTTGGCAACGTGTATTTAAGGTAAAAAGTATTCTTTTTGTTGCAAACTTCTAGGCATCTCGGAACATTATTTATCAATATGTAAAACATATATAACATAATCGATCATTCTCTTGCTATGAAGGATAAACTTCGGTTGCAGCATTTGAAACAGCTTTTAAATGTTGAAAACATAAAAGTGCCGCAGGCATTGCTCTCCGAGTTTGAAGAAGAATGGTGCTTCTTCCATAATTTATTGCCGTCATCGATGAATCAAATTTCTGAAATATGTATGTTACTATGCACCTTCAGACCCTTGGAACTATTCATCAGAATTTGGTTTAACATGTGTCACTTTCTTATGCAGATAATGACATTTTATGTTCGTTGCATCGATATAGGCCTAAGTTTCTTGCCACATCTTGTGGCTTACCCTCCTACTATGATCCTTATGAATTTAGACATGAGTGCCTTCTAGAATGTCCGCCAAGTAATGATTCTGTTGCTCTTTTTGAGGAAAATGAGTACAATGAAATGAAAAAATGTATTGCTACGCCTTTTGTGTCCTCTCACCAGTTTCAAAGTCAAAGCGTGGCAGAGAAATTTGCAAATGCTATTAAAGAGGTAGCACCCTTTGCATGTCCTCCCTTTTTTTCGTCACTTGACTGTATGCAGTCTCACTTGTCTAGTAAATATTGCTTGTCAGATCCGAGTTCAGCATGCAGGAAACTTGGTTGAGGACCCTCATCAGTATGTTGAGGAGAAGGGGTCACATTTTAATGGGGAAGTATCAATGTGCAGGTTTTTTGTCCAAGGGTTTTGTAGTAGAGGCAATGATTGCATGTTCTCCCATTCCCTCCAAGCCAGAAGACCTGTGTGCAAATTCTTTGCATCTTTACAGGTATCGATCTGCCTACACTTTTACCTTATATTGGGTGGTAATTTACTGGAGAGAGCAACATTTTCCATATATTGTCACAAATGCTACTACATCTTGGTGCTCCATATTGATGATATGAAGTTATGAACTTAATCTCTTTTATATTGTTGTGTATGGTGAGTTACAAAAAGGATAACGAGTTGACTGTTACATTTCTATTCTGGGAGCAAGGTGAATAGCCCAATGCTTAGATCTTACATCTGGCCATCTGGCCATCTGGCCATCTGGGAGCATGATGTCATGCTCAGTCCTGTTTACATGTTTTTTCATTACACCTATATGCTCAAATTGAACGAACATAGAGGCATCATAAAAAGAACATGCACTTGTAAAAAAAATCATTCAGCCAAATATACATGCAAGTGTAATGAAGATAACATGCAAGTACGTTGATAAAAAGAACATGGAAAAATGATAAATAAAGCATGTAGGTGCAATGAAAAGAACATATTACCTAGAGCAGTGGCGGATCCAACGTGGGTTCAGTGGGTTCAACTGAACCCACGTTGGATCGGGGAAAAAACTGGGTAAACTGGATTATAAAGGAAACTGAATAAATCTAATACACGCAAATCATTTCGCTGAGTAGCATTTGGCGCAGCTGGTAAAACGCGTTTGAAAATTTAGAGCTTTGCATCCAAGGGTCGCGGGTTAGACTCCTGGGAGGTAGTTTGTTTGATTGTTTTTTTTTCTTTTTTTTTCTTTTATTACCACAACTTATAGTTCTTGTTTCTTTTTCCCTTTTCTTTATCCTTCCTTTATTTTCTTTAACTCTTCTCCTTTTTATTTATAAATCTTTTTCTCCTACCAAGTACTAATGCAGTAATAAATACTTCCTCCATTTCTAATTACTTGCAACTTTTAACATTTTGCACTATTCACTTGCTTACATTTGACAATTTTTGGTGATTTATATGTAAGTCAAAATATAGTCATGTGAGCTTGTTACATTCGTCTCAATACATATTTCGCCAATATCTAATTTTTATAATTTTACATATTTAATTTATAATTAGGGATATGAAAGGTTAAAGTTATGCGTTGGGAAACGTGAAATTTCAAAAGATACAAGTAAAAGAAAACGGAGGAAGTAACAATTAGCATTGTGTACATTGGGTGGACAATAAATTTATTGTAAAGCTATTTAACTTTTGGCCAAGATGGGTCATTTTTAAAGTTAAAATGATCACTTTAGATTTCATATTCATTCTAGTTGATAATATTTCTAATTTTTTCATCATTTCATATCATAAATAGTTTTAAACTTTTATCTCTTAATTGATATGTTGATTTAATGAAAAATGTCTTGAATGTCTTAGTAATTAATAATGTGTAATTTGTTTTATAAGAAATCGATGGTATTTTTTTTTTAAGCAGAACATGGCCAAACCCCCTAGTCTTTTGTTAGTACAAGTATTTATTAGTTATTTTCTAATGATGTAATTAAGAAGGAAAGTTTTGTTTTTGTTATAAAAAATGTTAGCGAAGACAGTAAAATATATACTATGAAATTTATGTTCGAACAACTCTGAACCCACTTAGCTCAATTCCTGGATCCGCCACTGACCTAGAGCATGATGTGCACCATGCTCCTAGGTGTGGGATCTCAATTGTGCCATTAAGATTTATGAAATTGACAGTTTTAGTGGCCTTCAGTCTGTTGTATTCCATCAACAGAAACTTGAGCCATTACCTGTGAAGCTAGTCAATGAATACATAAAGAAATATAAAAAAGGTAATAGTGGGAAAAAGTTTTTTCCTTATAGCTCTCTGCTTGCTTTGCTCTTAGTTGTATCGTGTTCAGGCATTAGGAAACGGATGGACACACCTCTCTAAGATACTGTAATCTGATCTCTTCATTATTGATGTTCTCTTAGGTAGCTTATTCCAACTCTAAACTCTTGTGAGAACTGATATGCAGGGTTGTCGAAATGGTGGCTCATGTGTCTTTGCTCATGAGCTTGGTGCTCAAGTTGTGTCACCTGGATCAAGTTTATGCATTTCAGAAGATGAAGGTGGTGATGCTGCAGCATTTGTTAAATTATTTCCCACATCTTCCGATGGTTGTCTATTGCTACTGGATGATACAGACTTGCATTTTTCATCAAACTTCTCTCAGCATTGTGAACCATCAAAAATTATAGCCACAACTCCTCTCTCACAGACCTCTATATTTGATCCATCACTCTCTGGTGTTCAAATTTTGTGGGGTAAATGTCAACCTTTTGACATTTTTACCTTCGGAGCAGTTCAAAATCCTATTTCTTGGGACAAAGTGAAGCGTGTCTTCTGGTTTCCAAATTTTGATAGTTGTGATGAAAGCTCAGAAAGACAAAAGCGTCTTTTGCAGAACTTTTTTGAGCATTTGGCTGTGCGCATATTGGCTGATACATTGTTCGACGTGCGTGTCATCCTTACCATGAGCAATATCAGATTCTCACACCTGCAGGTACAACATTTTACTAATCAAACCTTCAAATTCTTGCTCCATGTGGTTGAACTGCTTTGTCTTTGACCTAGTCATATATGTTGCCTTAGTGCTTTTAAAATTTTAGTTTTCAGAGGATTACCCTCTGACTATGCCTGGGACACTTATATGTCTTGGATGTTCGATTATTTAGAACTCACACTGCCTTCAATTTCATATCCTAAAGGTGCATCAGTTTCCACTATTCTTCAATCATGACTCCGTTAACATGTTCCCTTGGGTTGGGAAGGGTTTAGGATGGAAGCTTTTCGAAAAATTGAGTTTCTAGGTTGCTTAGATAAATGCAAATCTGACCTATTTGGATGTCCATGTGTTGTAAATGAGCATCAGATTTCTTTTGGTATTGGACATCTTAGTTTTGGACTTGCCCTGTTTGAGTAGTCAATTGTTCCACTAAGTGTTTCGGTGAATGGCCGAAAGATTGGGGTCGAGGAGTAACTGGCACATAAGGCCTGGGATTGGTTTGAAGAAATGGTGGTCTAGGATCATACCTCAAGTTATGATGATCTCTCCAATCCTCATTGTAAGGTGGGTGAAAATGGGTTATACTCTCTTTAGGGTTGACCAGAAAACAACCTAAAGCATTCAAAATTTCAACCTGTAAAGTAGGAAAATATCAATAGTATGAGAAAATCAGAACAAATATCACTCTCTAGATTTAGACTCATTTCCAACAAATTTGGACATCAAGGTTCCCAGAGTAGCAATTTGTTGAGCATTTTTTTTGTAACCGACTTTTAAGAAAACTTATTGCGATTCTGTGCCTTGTTAGAAATTAAAGTCTTAGCTTGAGAATGAGTTACCAATGCACAACCACTTGCAGCATCTATCATTAGGTGACAGACCCTCATAAATGTATCGAATTAAGAGCTGGTCACTTATTTGATGTTGGGACAAATCTACAAGAGGCACAAAGTCTTATAAAATGTTTCCAATTAATCCAGTGTTCACATAATGATCCATTAGGAAGTTGCCTTGTACCACAAAGTTCCTTCGTTATGGATCCAATCCTTCTTACATGAGAAATATTTTAAGAAAGGATTGTTGTAATGCATCCCAAGTAGTAATTGATTCAGTAGGAAAGCAATACAACCAATCTTTAGCCAAATCATGCAAAGAAAATGAGAATGTAAATTATGCATTCTAGTATCACCCTGTTCAATGCATCATGCACAAGCTTTTATAGTAAAATAAACTACTGTAAGTTGCTTTGAATATTTATGAGGCCCTCATCTGCATTGCCATAGAATCTAGTAAAAGATGGGAAAAACCTAAATTTAGCTTCAGCAATTTTTCTATTGTTGGAAAAATGATGCATAAGGATTCATCTTCGAGCTTTGGCGCAGCTAACTCCTTAAGTGCTTTTTCCGCCAATCCAAATCTTGTTTGCAGTGGATCTTCTTCTTCTAGCTAGCTATGTATTCGAAAATTTGCAAAAAAGAAATTCATGTACAGTTCATTCATAAAACTATATGCGAAACTTTCATATGAAAAAGTAGCTTTTGGATTTGTCTTAATAGCCTTTATATTGTGACAATTATAACTAGCTTTTGGATTTGTCTTAATAGCCTTTGAATTAGATAATTAATGTGCTACTTTTAAAATCAATCCTTGGTTATCGTTCTCATTTGTACTTAAATTTAATTTCGAGGACAATAGAAAGTTTTAAGTTCAGCGGCAGCCTTAATAATATTATGGGTTTTGTTTATGTATATCTTCATTTTCTCCTCACTTTAGATTCAACAATTGGGCTTGAATTCCCTTTGACTGATGTATGCCGCAAAAGAATAAGTAGGACAAATTGTGCCAAAATTCCTAATAAAAATCAAACACTATTAGCCTCCTGCTGTGAATAAAATGTAAAAATTTAGAAGAAAGGCATCCAAACTAATATACAAAAGGCATCTTGAAGACGAAATTAGTGGGCAAATATATACTATCTCTATCCCATGATAATTGCAATACACCATTGTGCACATAGTTTTAGGAAGTAAATGGAGGACATAGGTTTTATTATTTTAATTAATGTAAAAGTTGATTTGATAGAAGATAGTGGGCATTTATATATCATAGATAAATTATGTAGGTCCTTTGTTTAGGGGTGGATGGTTGTTATTGTTGAATCATCATTTTCAATAAAAGTGTGGGGCATAGTTGTCGAGTGACAAGTGATAAAATAATAATGGACATATGCCTAAAATAGAAGAGTTGCAATCAATATGGGGTGACTAAATATATAAAGTGTTGCAATTAAAATGGGATGGAGGGTTAAAAATATGAACTTATTAATAGCTGAGAGCCTGAGATACTACTTGATTCTTGAAGATGGGGTAGTCATTAGTTTGCATGTATTTTCATCTAAACAGCAACGCTTTAGTAACTATTTGGTTAATATTAGGAGCTCGGCTGTCCATCGTTTGTCGACCTCATCCTCTATCCTGCCTTTTGATAGTTGGAACGAAGTTGGCTGACGCAGCTGTATGTATTTTAAGCCATTTCTTTTAATTTTTTTGACATATTATTGGTGGTGTTGCAGGTGGAGAAGTTGGGAAGAGATTGCTTCTTCTTTCTCATGGAGTCGTTTCGATTTGATGAGTCGACGTTTGGAGTTGTGCCAGATGCTGTGAATTCTAAAAGACCTCTGGTACTATCCAGTCCCGTTTCCTATGTTTTCACCCTGCATCCACCTTCTGACCTGCAGTTTGGAGAATACGCCTCTGCCTTGCATGATCACTTGCATAACCACCAGTAAATTATCGGACTGGAGTTATGAGTCGTGCAGCTTTTTGGACTTCAACCTGTTAATATTTAGTTTTAACAGCTTAAAATGGGGCAATCTGTGCAGCTTTAATATTTGTTGTCGCTATTTTTAACTTATCAATAGCATAGTATGAACTCTAGTAAGTTTGTCGGAGCAACTGCACCCATCTCTAACTAGCCAACTAATGATTGCATTTTGAAATATGATTATACTGGCTTAGGTATTCAAAATCTTTATGATTGAATTTCTGGGCATTGGAGGCTTGCAACCTAATGAAAAAAGGAAAGTTAGGTAAGGCTTCTATCCAGGTGAATACTACTCTATCTTCTTTTACGATTTCATCTAGACGAGAAGAAGTAGCGTAGGATATATCGAATCCAATCCACTGTTCAGCTGGCCTTCCGAAAAGACGTGACATTTGAATTTGTGCAATAGTGAGATGAATTTCTTCAACTATAATTTGTAGTTTCCAAAGGGTAGTATATACTTAATATAATTGATGATAATAAGGTTGGCGCCTTTCACTCGTCCGGATTGGTTGGCAGACATTTATTTGAATTGAAAAAACACATGGATACAATTGTGATGAGAGAATATTAATATATTAAAAGCCATATAAGACGCAAATTATTTGCAAATAATTTGGCTTTAAATACATGGATACAAATATAGAAGGATAAATCTCTCAAATCGCAGTCGAAGATATTCATTAATTTGGCGATCCTTTAAGTGCTACGCTAAATTTTATTCCTTCCCCTCTTCCAACCCTACGTCCATATGGACCATGACAGTATCAAGGCTATGCTTGCTGCATTCACCCTCGACTTTAGCAAGAAGATGCACATTGTTAGATTCATCAAGTGGGTCTCATGTGTGCCTAAGCTCCTGCCGTGATGAAGTGTTGGATTCCACAAGCAACAAGGAGGAAAGGCGAGTTAAAGTGCTTCATCTTAAGGGGATTATATGTGGCTTTCCCTCAATGCTCAAAAGTTACATAGTATCACAAGAAAGATGAGCCAATGGATGAAGGTGCTTTCAAGATTGTCAAGAAGCTTAGGTATGACACAAAGTACTCTTGGGTCGTGTAATATACACCTTGGGGAGTTGATTTGGTTTCCATGCTTAAAAAACCCTAGATGACAAGTTTGCTTCTAAGAGGGAGGGGATGATCCATGTGAGAATGACTCGTTTCATACAAGTCTTAATTTTGTTAGGATTTAATTGCTTAGTCTCCTAATTCTGTTAGGAATGCTATGTAAATTAGGAGTTTTAGTTAAGTTAGAAGTCTTTTGCTTGAAAGTTTTTACTGTTCTTTCTTTCTTTAAGCACCTTAGAAGTCTAATTACACTTGGAGAATAAAGCATACATGGCGTGTAACTACTCTTGCTTGCCGCCTAAGGTAGAGTTAGATAGATTAGTTAGAAGTTTGTTATTTCGTAGTCATATTGTTATTTAGTTTCCTATGTCTAGTCTAATTAATTTGTAATGCCTATATAAGGTCATGATTTATAATTAATAAAATTATGATTTGAGTTTAAGTAATTGTTATGTATTAACGTTTTAATTGTTAATTCCAACTGCATAAAACTTCAATTTTATGTTCTCTTAAAGCTTAGACTTACAAGAAACCTCTTGAACTGCGATTTGAGAGATTTATCCTTCTATATTTCCATTGTTATTTGACCATCACAATAAAATTGAAAACAATTAGTGTCTTTAGCATTAAGATACATATCATCAGTGGTCTCCACGAGCAACTATCTTTGGTCACCATTCTCCTCATTATATATAGAATATTTTGTTGTACTAGTTTTCTTACATGTTCTGTTATAAGGATTCAAATATTTGTAATTTTTACCGTAACACCTGTTAATACAAAATAACCAATGTGATATATTGAACTTTAGAAAGATTAAATAATATTGCGGAAAACTTGAACAATGATGGAAGTATGGACGTGATTCAATGGTTATGGATGGATAAATCGATGGATAGGCTTATTTTAGATTTTCTATACATAATTTAATCACCAAGGAATTAAAATAGGTTTGAAAGCTTAAAGAATGTAATCACCCACTTTCAGATTAGTTGAGAACACAAAGTACTCGAATTAATCAAACTCAATTACATTTCACTATGTAAAAGTATAATACAAACTAAGCTATTTATACTACTAAATTAAACTTCTATTATGCTTAGGATCAAGTCCCTAAGTCATATTTCTAATATAACTCTAACTAACAATAAGATACATATGAAATAACAACTAAATAAGAACTAAGGAGTGTTTAAAACAAGAAAAACCTATTCCAAGTGGAATAGTAAAAACGTGTAAGCCAAATCTAACTATGACTAGGATAGGAACAGTCCTAATAGAACTCAATTAAGGCATGAATCAAACGCCCCTTTTATGCTTGTTGTCCAAGGTTAGTAATGGTGCATTCTACCACCTTTGTAGTAAGAAAACAAAGGAACGAGCCATGCATACTACCTAACTCCAAATGAGGAACTTTCAATTCAAGGGCAAGTAATTGAGCATCATCTACTCATGCATCATCCTCCCCTTCTTCGAAAGCAATTAACCTCAATTGTACATCTTCTTCATCATGTAAATATGGTGCCAAGCCCCCTATGTTGAAAGTAGCACTTACCCAATAGTCTCATGGCAACTCTAGCTTGTAAGCATTGTCATTAACTTTCTCAATGACCTTGAAAGGACCCTCTGAAAGCGGCATAAGCTTTTTTTTTTTGCATGTTGGGAAACATTTCCTTTCTCAAGTGTAGCCAAACCAAGTCACCTTCCTTGTAGACATGTGGCTTGCGGTTCTTGTAAGTTAACACCTTGTATATCTCATTCACCTTCTTAATTCTAGCACGTACCTGAGCATATGAAGCTTGAGCATAACCTCGGCTTTGGCCTTAGCATCCACGTGAACATACTCTTCTTTAGGAATAGGAATCAGATCCAATGACAGCCTCAGATTTACTCCATAAACAACCTTGAAAGGAAAGTGTTTAGTGGCATATGTAGGTGAACGGTTGTAAGCAAACTCAGCATGAGATAGCTTAACATCCAAATTAGTACTCTTACTAACCAACCCTCTAAGTAAAGCACCAAGTGTTTGATTAGTTACCTCAGTTTGACCGTCTGTTTGAGGATGATGAGAAGTACTAAAGCACAACTTGGTTCCAATCAATCACAATGTCTTCCAAAAGTAACTCATGAACTTAGTATCTCTATCACTCACAACGGTTTTAGGAACACCATGTAAACGTACTACCTCTTGGAAATACAAAGCAATAACCTTAGATGCATCATCGGTCTTATGACAAGGAATGAAGTGTGTCATCTTAGAGAATCTTATAACCTCTTTGAGTGTGTGGAAATCCAACTATGAAATCCATGGACACCTCGTCCCAAGGAAACTCCAAAACTGGCAATGGAGTGTACACATGATGAAAAGTACTATTGGCATTTTGGCAGTTGGCGCACCTAGAAAACACCTCTTGTACATCTCCTTGCAAATTTGCTAATGAAAGTGTTCTTCAAGAACAACCAAAGTCTTATTCATCCCAAAATGTCCAGAAATGCCCACTCCATGAACAATAAGGAACACATAAATGGTTTCCCTTGAAAAGAAAGCCATCTTGTAACACGTAATGTCTAATTGCCCCTTTCAAACAACCCTCAATAATAGGCTGAAAATCCACGTCCCCTTATAGTACAAGGAGCATCTGATCTGGGTTAAATTGGGCTTTTTAGTATAAGGAGGGACTTATATACAACGGAGAACTAATAGCCACTAAAAATTAAGAGGACAATGTAATCAATATTTACACAAAAATGGACAAAGTATAGCATACAATGTTTAGGTAATTACTGTAGTCAAATTAGGTATTTACCTAAATGTTTACATTTAAACTATTTTCTTTGATCTACTAAAGGACATTGGCATATGTCTACATACAGAATTATACCAACTCCAACTACTAAAGTATATCAAATACCTTAAGGCCTTGATCTATTTACACACAAAAATGGTCAAAGTGTAGCATAAAAATTTAAGGTAATGACCTATGATGTGGATGGGAGTAACATCATGGTTACAAGTCCTAGTTCTGTTAGGACACTTATGTAGTTTTCTAGTTCTTTTAGGAAACTATGTAATTTACTTGCTTTAGAACTCTAGTTTGTTTTGGATTGCATTAGTTGTTTTAGAGTTAGAACACTAATAGGAGTGTTCATAATTTAGGAGTGTGTTAGCCGTGTATTTGGCTGAAGTTTTAGGCGTGTTGATATGTCATATTTATATATAGTTTTTAGGTGCATTTAGGTTGCATTTTAGAGCATTTAGATTCATATTTAGGTTCATTATTACATCATATTCTTAAGTTATGTTATTCTACTCCTATTCGGTATGTTTTCTTGTTTTTGATGAATTTCAGGTAATTAGAACGTATTTGGAGTATATTTAGCTAAACTTGAGGATTATGAGCAGTTGGAAAGAAGCTACGATGCATAAGGATCGTATGGATATGTCATAGTACGAGTTTGAGCGAAAACGAAGCGGAAAATCATTAGAAGAAATGTGAAAAACGAGTCATGTCTACTCTTATGATAATAACTTTTGATGTGCTTCTTAGAATCAAGAAATTATTGTTGGATTGGAAACTATACTTGAAGGGCTTTCCAACGATAGGTCACATGCCCCAAATGGACTTCTGGTTTAAGAGATACAGCCTTCGTAAGTTGACGCAAATCGCAGTTTTCCTTCAGAGTCCAACGATAAGGCGAGACAAAATTTTCTTCAAAGTCCAAGGCATGTCCGCCCGGTCAACCGGGCGAGGAAGGAGCCAAAATCGTTTGCGCGCCCGACCGGGCGAAATTGTTCCTTTGCTCGTAAGTTCAAGACAACGTCGCCCGACCGGGCGGTTTGGCTCGATCGACCGAGCGGTTTTTCGGAAATGTGTATTTTTGCCTTTTTTAGCCGGTTTTGTAAAAACTATAAATAGGTCTTCTCTCTCTCCCCCCCCCTCCACCTCCTTTATCACGTTATTTCTTAGTTTTATGTTTAGTTTAGTTTTCTTCTTTTCTCTCTCTTTAGTTTAAACCCTAATTTTTCATGTTCTTCATTAATTCATTAGTTTTGTTATTTCATTCTCTCTCTTTTACTGATTTCTTTAATTATGCTTTCGTTCGTAGATTTATATTTTATTACTTATTTCATGATTGAGTAGTCTTATTTTTTAGGGTTTGGGAATCCATGATTATATGATATGATTATTGATTTATATTTATTCATGGTTTGATTAGTCTTGATATTTCTAATTGATTAGTGTTTATATTAATAATCTTGCAATCTGATCAATTGTCTGATTAAATATTGCTAATATCGAGTCATAGATCGAGAGATAGTACTCTTTAGAGGCTTACCTACAATTAGCAAATCTGATTATGTTGAGCGACCGTACTAGCATATGTTGATTTGAGAGCGTTAAGGCCCGACCGTAGGATTAACCTGTGCTCTAGATATCTGATTAGTTGAACTATTGATGATATTTTGATAGATTGTAAGTATAAACATGGTGAACCATTGCCCTAGATCTTTTTACTTTGATTTTCGTAATTTGATTAGTTTAGAACTTTAATTATCATAATTCTGATCTTGTTTAGTTTTCCTATACTTTAGAAGCTGGATTAAAACGACCATCTCTCTGTAGATTCGACCCTACTTACCCTACTACATTGTTAGAAGGTTTTGCAGGAATTATTTTTGACAGGTGTACGACAGTCTATCACGTGTGTTTTAGTTTATCTTGTTTGGTTTGTTATTATCTTTAAGCTTGTTAGTTACATTAGAATTAGACCTCTTCTAGGACTCTCTAATGTATTTATATTTCGGTTTGTTTGATTAATAAAATCAGTTGTTGTTTTTGAGTTTAACCTATTCCTTGTGGAATTAACGTTTTAGGAGAGAATCCAAAGCTTTGGCAGTGAATGCACCCTAGTTATTATCAATCCTTGGTTAGAAATTGATAGTTTCATATCCTTGTTACTTAGTTACATTAACAAACAGCCATAAACGTGTGATTATTCCTTAAAGAAACCGAGTTTAGGCCTTGTTTTGTTATCAAGATTTGCAATCTTGGTTCAAGATTTGCAATCTTGGTTCAAGATTCATTCAAGATCCATTCTTTTAATCAAGAACTTTAAAGATAGCTTTCAAATCCACATCAATTGGTGTGGCTGCTAGGATTGAAAGGGATTTTATTGTATTTTGAGGGCTTGTTTCGTACAAGATGACGGAAACTGATGAGACTATAAGAAACTTCGCCTCGAGGCTTGCGGACATTATGGAGATGAACGCAAGTTTGCAAGCAACCATGCTGGAGATGAGGCGTGATATGATTGAGTTGAAGAGCACGAAATCTGATCCTTCTAATCATAGTGTGAACAACCGAAGGAAAGACGAGGACCTAAAACTTTTGGACCTTCCCTTCTTTGATGGTGATGAAGATGCTGAGGCATATCTGGATTGGGAGAGGAGGTTGGATCGACTCTTCAACCATAAGCAGCTTGACGAATATGCTCGCTTCTCATATGCTACCCTCAAGCTTGCAAGGTATGCGTTCCTTTGGTTTGATTCGCTCCAATCTAAATGTGATGCCGAAGGAAAAGAACCTCTTGATTCATGGACTGAACTGAAAACAAAGATGAAGAAGAGGTTTGTGCCACGGACACACAAGCAAGATTTGTTCTTGAAATTAAATTCTCTCACGCAAGGATCCATGAGTGTTGAGAAATATATTAAGGAGTTTGAGCGTCTCTACATAGCGTGTGATTGTAGGGATCAAGAGGAACAAAAGATTGCGAAGTTTGTGCTTGGTTTGAGTAAAAACTTGCGTAATTATGTGGAGTTGCAGCCTCTTACAACGTTTGATGAAGTGTGCTCTTTGTCGTGCAAATTGGAAAGGCAACATAAAGGCTCGCCTTTTGGTGCGTTCAAATCCTTCAAAAATGAAACTGAAACTGCTAGCTCGTCTAAGGAGGTCATGGAGGCAAAGGCTACCACGCAAGAGGTCATGGATGCGTTGAAGGGTAAGCTCACTGTTGGAAATTCCAAAGAGGCATCCGTGAAGAAAACTGTGTGCTTTAAGTGCCAAGGTTTGGGGCATGTGGCTCGAAATTGTCCCAATCGTGTGATGGTGTCAAGGGAGGAGTACTACAACTTCCTGGTGCATAGCAAGGATGATGAAGATGAGCAAGAACAAAGCATAGCAGCACAACACACCGTGGTTGACATGGCTAGTGATGAGTTTTGGAATAACCAAGCCAAGTGTAGTACGGAGAAGGCGCATGAGGTGTTGGTGTTAAGAAGATCTTTGCTGGCGGAACTTCAAGATGAGCAAGAAAAATCTCAAAGACACAATCTTTTTCACTCGACTTGCTTAGTCAAGGATCAAGCTTGTTCCTTTATTATTGATAGTGGTTCGTGTACAAACGTGTGTTCCTTAACAATGGTGGATAAGCTGCAATTGCCTACGAGGAAGCACCCTAATACCTACAAGCTAAACTAGTTGAATGATGATGGTGGTTTGTGGGTGAGAAAATAAGTTTTGGTTAATTTCAAAGTGGGTGATTATCATGATGAGTTATGGTGTGATGTCATCCCTATGACAGCATGTTCTTTACTACTTGGGAGGCCATGGCAAAGTGATCGATTTGTGCTTCATAATGGAAAAATAAACGAGTATTCGGTGCTGTTGGCTACTAAGCGTTTGATCCTCGAGCCATTACCACCAAAACGTCATTCTTCTAAGCAAGGCAAGGGCAAGGAGAAGCAAGATGGGGCTCATGTGTGCCTAAGTTCATGTCGTGATGAAGTCTTGGAAACCGCAAGCACAAAGAAGGAGCATCGACAACAAATTCTGCATTTGCGTAAAGGAACCAAGTTGGACGTGGGTGATAAGGTGTGGTTGTCCCTTTCCGCACAAAAGATGCATGTGAGTCACAAGCATGGAGAGCCAGTTGATGAAGGTCCCTTTGATATTGTGGAAAAGGTTGGTTATGAAACGTTTAGAGTGCTGCTAGGAGATGGTGTGTGTGCAACTATTCCTTCGTGTGATTTAGTCCCTTGTTTCGAAGACCAAACTTGAGGACAATTTTTTTCAACAAAGGGAGTATGATGTGGATGAGAGTAGCATCATGGTTACAAGTCCTAGTTCTGTTAGGACACTTATGTAGTTTTCTAGTTCTGTTAGGAAACTATGTAATTTACTTGCTTTAGAACTCTAGTTTTGTTTTGGATTGCATTAGTTGTTTTAGAGTTAGAACACTAATAGGAGTGTTCATAATTTAGGAGTGTGTTAGCCGTGTATTTGGCTGAAGTTTTAGGCGTGTGTTTTAGTTTATCTTGTTTGGTTTGTTATTATCTTTAAGCTGGTTAGTTACATTAGAATTAGACCTCTTCTAGGACTCTCTAATGTATTTATATTTCGGTTTGTTTGATTAATAAAATCAGTTGTTGTTTTTGAGTTTAACCTATTCCTTGTGGAATTAACGTTTTAGGAGAGAATCCAAAGCTTTGGCAGTGAATGCACCCTAGTTATTATCAATCCTTGGTTAGGAATTGATAGTTTCATATCTTTGTTACTTAGTTACATTAACAAACAGCCATAAACGTGTGATTATTCCTTAAAGAAACCGAGTTTAGGCCTTGTTTTGTTATCAAGATTTGCAATCTTGGTTCAAGATTCATTCAAGATCCATTCTTTTAATCAAGAACTATAAAGATAGCCTTCAAATCCACATTAATGACCATAGTAAAATGAGGTAATTACCTAAACCTTTACACTACATCATTTGATCTACTAAGGAACATTGGCATATGTCTAAATACAAAAGTATACCAACTCCAACAACAAAAGTATACCAAATACCTTAAGGCCTTGATCTATTTACACAAAATATGGACAAAGTGTAGCATAAAAAGTTTAGGTAATGACCATAGTTAAATGAGGTAATTATCTAAACTTTTACATTTGAACTGCATTCTATGATCTACTAAGAGACATTGGCATATGTCTAAAAACAAACGTATACCAACGCGAATGACAAAAATATATCAAGGTGTTGATCTATTTACGGACATTATTGGGAACAACTTAGCGCGACAATATCGATCTACATCAACTTTGTTATGTTTGCTTCTCATAATATTGGCTATAACGCTTAAACGTTTAACATGCATTTCTTGCGTCTGCACAGAAGGTTCCATAAGTTACTGCAATAATATCATGCAACACAGTCAAATATATACATTTACCATTCGTACCGTGTAAAAATTGTTGGTATGCCGTTTACATCACCGCAGTGGATGTACTTCATCACGTACATTCCACAGTCATGCCTACAAAAAAACAAATACATAAACCTACCTTATATAAAATGTGAAAAATAACAGTTAGAAATTTTGTGTTACGCACGCATTCGGTTGTCATTTACATGGTGGATATTTGTAATTCCGAAGTTGCAGTCATCTGATGCTAAAAAGTAAGTGTCACCAAACATTAATAGTAAGCTCTGTTTTGTTTGGCAATAACCTAAATATATTAAGGTAATTACCTAAACACTACTGTTTAGTGTTTGGTAATAACCTAAAGCTAGTTAGGCAATAACCGGAACTGTAATAAGTACAAATTTGAGTACCATGTCCACGACTACCACAAGGCGATGGTTCGATTTGATAAGAGAATCCATAATGTAAACATTTTTCTTACGTAAGTCAATGATCATCAAGAACCAATGTTCATGCTTCACATCAAGTAGATGAATATATACCTATAAACAAGTCACAAGCAACGTTTAGTAAAACTTAAAGCATACATAGCAATGTTTAGTACAAACCTCTTCAATACTACTTAAGTCAGTTGCGAGATAAACATTCAACCAAGAAGCAAAGGTCTCCAAAAGGATTTTGCTACAACCGTTAACCCTAGTGCGTTCATCTTGTTGTAACATAATAGCCTACAAGACAAGAATTTAGCCGGTGCTAATAATTCTATAATAAACTTAAAATTTAGTGGGTCACCTCACCATGAATATACTTGGAAGTATTAATTTCAGGCTTTTTTCCTCAATCCAAATGAGTTCTAGATCATACATATACACATCAAGGAACTGTTGAAATCCAACACTACTTAATAGTAGACCAATTACCAAAACATTTTGACATGATAAAATGGTGTTCTGACAGTGTTAGGTAATGACCAAAATATGTTTGGGTCATTACCTTAACATGGAGGTCATTACCCAATCTCATGTCAAACAAAACTACCATTTAACAAGGTAGTGACCCAGATCATTTGGGTAATGACTCAAACCATCATTGGAAATTACCAAACACTATTAGAATACCATATCGTGTTCTGAATAGGTTTAGGTATTCACCAAAACTTGTTTGGATGATCACCAAACACTATTAGACAGAGGCGGAACCAGCACGGGGGACATGGGGACAGATGTCCCCCCACTTTAGAAAAAACAATTTCACGAGAAAAAAAAACGAAAAAACAAAAAAAAACGAAAAAAGAAGGAAGGACGCTGGAGTCACGCGTGAAACTAAACATAACGCCTAGAAACGAAGAGAGAGAATTTGAGGAACCAAGGAAGGAGAGAAAGTTTGAAACCCTAACTCCCTGCCACGAGCCGGCGCACGTCGGAGTCGACGAGCCGTTCAGACGCCGAGACGCAGGACCCTAGTCGCCTGTGAGGCTGTGAGGAACGAACTACGAAGGAAGGAGAAAAAACCCACTACCTAGTACCCCGCCAAACGAAGGAAGGAGAGAAAGTGAGGAATGACGAACGAGCCGCCGAACGTACGCCGCCAGCCCAGCCCCCGTCGGAGCCCAGTCCAGTCACCAGTGAGTTGTTTTTTTCTAAATTCTAAGTTTTAGTTTCATTTTTTTGAGATAATATTTATAATTGTTTGGTTGTGATACTTGTGAATTTGTGATTATAGTTGAATACTTGAATTAGTTGAATTGATTTGTTGTTGGAATGTTGGTCATGATTTATTGAGTTGATTTGTTGATTTATGTTTTGGTTTATTTAGTTTGTAATTTCTAATTTCTAATTTGGAAATTGTAAATATGAGTTGATTTATTATTGGCTAGTTTGGTTTGATAATGTAATTAATTCATGTTTATCAATTTAATTAGGAAATGTCAAGTAATTTACATTCACCTAATTCAAACAAGTCCCCGATGACAAAATCATTGATCGCTTTCAAAATATGAAGACCCGAAGGATGAATTTGTAATTTTCATTTCTAGTTTATGTATTTTTTTTTCATTGCTCTTGGATTGTAAGACTATAAGCATTTTGGAATTTTGGATGTAAAATATTAAGTATTAAACAATTGGTGTTGTAGTGTTTTTTTCTAAAAAAAAATTCTGAATGATCGACATCTGGATTTTGTCCCCCCACTTTGAGAATCCTGGCTCCGCCACTGCTGTTAGACCACAAGATCCCTAACTTGTGTTAAAGGAAAAAAATTAAAATGGATGGCATATGTACCTGAGTGATTAGCTATTGATCAGAGTACATGCAAAAACATTCGTAGGCATTAGGAAAACTTCAAGTCTCTTGTGGCCGTAAATAGTTTCATTTGACGACCCTTTCAATATGTTCTTGCAAATATTCATTTCAATCGGGTTCAAAGAGGGTAAGTATTGTTTGGAAAATGGAAGCGGCCTATCACGATTTTGCGTTAATGACTGATCGACAAAAATTTCATTCGTCTTGGACATCCCATTCTTAAAGGCCTTATTAAGTAAGTCAAGTTGTTCCTCAACCGCTTTCTCTTTAGCATTTTCCTACAATTAGAGGCATGGTTTATTGGACTATATTAGTTTGCATACTAAAGAAATAGGCAAATACGAGAAAGTTTTATTTGATACCGATGATTTTTTGGTGTCATTCCACCTTCTTCCGACATCTTAACCTTTTTCGGTGTTGATCTTTTAAAATTTTGCCTACCATAATGGAGACAAATAACAAACAAATAACGTTAAGTGAATTTAGTAAGCATACATAGATGGCATCCATTACCTTAAACACGATGATGTTAGTAACATTCACAATCAACATATAAGCCAATGACCAAACACAACTCTGGCCGTAAAATCATGACCTCAATTAAGAGTATCCAACTCATTTATAAATTACTTGTTGCAACTCCGGCCTGAAAAACACTGGGTCATATAACCCTTCACACATTCACAATACAAGAACAAATAATAGTATATGAATATATGGTAATAACCAAACACAAATTTGGCCATTACCAAAATCAATGTACATTTGTTTACTTGTTACAACTCCGGCCTAAAAATAATGGCATGAACACTTTGGGTCATATAACCCATCATGCATTCATAAAATACAAGAACAAATAGAGTATATGAACATATGGTATGACCAAACACAAATTTGGTCATTACCAAAATCAATGTACAATGTCATAGTATGTGTAAGGAAAAAAATTAGAACCAATTTAAATAAATTATATTCATATGCTGTTCATGAAGTTTTCTTCATCCACCTCGAGGGGTTTTCTTTTGTTGAACTTTTTTTTGGCTGAGTGGTTTCTTTTGGCACTCGGAGGTGTTTTTTTGACATTATTCACTTTTGTGGTGCTCTTCTTCGAAGTCACCTTCTTTAAAGACGTGTCTGAAACGCTTGCTACACCATCTTCTTCTTTTTTTGTCTTCGCTTTTTTGGTGCTCCTTTTTGGCGTCAACTTCTCTATGGACATGTCTAGAAGGGTTTCTAAACCAAAAAAAGATTTGAGGCGAACAAATTAAGTGAATATCTTTCATGCTAAACAATGATCTAACTTTCACACTAGGCACAAAAGTCTCATCATCATCGTCAACATCCAATTTACACTTTGCACATTTCAACTTATCGCTAAGTATGGGAGATAGAAACGGAGAGCACATTTTATCTCCCTGCGTTTCCGGTTTAGTGGGGACAGTTGGAACATCGTTGAAGATTTCGTCCCCTTCCCTCCCCCCATCATCATTCCCACGTGCATTTTCGTTATCTTCTGGACGTAGCCTTGAGATAAGCTTCTCTAGTGCAACCTCAATGTGCATCACCTTTGAGAATATAGTATCCACCTTGGAAACGATTGTTTTGAGAGATTCTTCTACCATTTCAATTCGCTGTTCACATAAACATTATATCAATGAACTTTTCATATTACCAAAGTCATTCAATTCTATCATTTGAAAGCAAAAGAAAAAGGGAAAATGCAACATTTTACCCCGATTTGCATATTCTCATATAAACCACATAAAACCTCATGGATTAGGTTATCAGTAACCCACATGTTAAGCATACAATTCCCTCATCATAAATGTTATAGCCAAATAGGAGACCATTGCCCAAGCCAATTATTATTTTAGGTAATGCTCTATACTAGGTTAGGTGATTACCTAAATTGTTTGATAATATCCTACTCTGATTAGGTAATTACCTAACATATATAGTGGTTATTTTAGGTCATGACCGAGATAGCATTAGGTAATTACCTAAACCTTGCAATAAGTTAGACAAAAAAAAACAGCTCAACTTGCCATGGAGACTAGAATGGAAATCTCGAAAATTCTACAAATCTTTTTCATCTAATTGCTAAACTAAAGTATGAACTACTCAACAAATGTAACCACAAAATTATCCAATAAAAGTGTGAAGTGCATTGATTTAGAGCAATTATCTCACCTACACATTGATTTTATTTTTTCTAAAACCCTAGTTTTTTTTGGGAAAATTTTTATAAATTGCAAGTTTAATCTTACTCAAACGCACAAATGAAGATAGAAAATTATAAATTCGTTACTATATGTGAAATATTCAAGTAAACCTATATCAACTTCATCTACGGGTGAAGAGTTTAGGTCGATTTCCATGGAGGTTATAAGATTGCTCAAATCTCAATGTTTGGGTCAAGTTCAACAGTGGAGGTGAAGATTGGGTCAAAATTGAGAGAGAAACTGGAAGATTGGGTCGAATTTGGGTGGAAAGAGGAAGAAGATAGGGTGTTCTTGGAGGAAAAACATGAATAGTAGAGAAGAGGGAGGAGAGAGAAAATGGGTTAAAAGAAAATTTTGGGTCCAAAATTTTTTCTCCCAACGTAAAAAAAATTTTGGATTTTTTTCCGTTTTTTTTAGTTATTTTTTGGATTTTCAGAAATTATTTACATAAATTTTGGCAAATGAAAACAAATTAGTTTTCACAATTTAAAGAAAATAGATGAGGGGTCCACTAACACAAATGTGTTGCTCACATTCGTTTGACTTCCATGGTCTTTTTTGAAAAAAGGTCATAGTAGAATCATCCACAATGATATGAAGTTATCACCTAAGCAGATGATTTTTTTTCACATAAAGTATTCTTCAGTTTTTTATGTTATATATTGGATTACAGTTGTACCCCCAATTAGGGGTGATAATGAGGTCGGCCTGTTCGCGAACAGTTCAGGCTCAGCTCGGTTACAGCTCGGTCAAAGCTCGGCTCGGATTTGGGCTCGGCTCGAGACCTTAACGAGCCAAGCCGAACTAGGCCAAGCTCAGCTCAAAAAGCTCGTGAAAATGCTCGATTATTATTATATATAAAAAATTTATATAACTTAAAGCCTATAAAAAGTTATTATATGCTAAAACACTTTAAAAGTTATTATACGTATCCTTTTATACAATTTTTTACATTGAACAATTCATGTCTTTTCTTTTTGTATCTTTTTAGATCTAGTTTGTCGATTTTTTTTATGTATGTTTGTAAGTAATTCATTTGGTTAGCATGTAAATATGAAATAAAATATGTTTTTTTGAAATAAAAGTTATTATACGTATCCTTTTATACAATTATGTTATGAAGTTTATAATTGGACCTGAAACCCAAAAATAATAGTTTTTTTCGGGTTTTTTCACCATATACCCCCGACAAATCAAAAAATTCACCATATACCCTCAATGTTTCAGATATTCACCATATACCCCTAAGTTTCCGAAAATGTTCACCAAACGCCCTTTTTCTAACGGCAGTTAACTGACCGTTAGCTTTATTTACGATATTGCCATCATTAAGCCCTAACCCTAACTCCTAATCCCCTAACCCCTAATTAACCCCCTGAATCCTAACCTAATCGTAACCCCTAACCCAACCTCCCTCCAGCCCCACCCCCCACCCCATCCCCCACCCCCCCCCCCCACCCCACCCCAGCGGCACCGCCGCCAGCCCCCCACCCTTCCCCCGTCGGCCCGCCTCCTACGCATCTCCCCGACAATAATGGACACCCCCCCACCCCTCCCCTCCTACAACCGCTGCTCCTGTTTCATGCGAACAGTCCCCTCCCCCCGTCGATGAATTTCCATGAACAGCCCCCCTCCCTCCGTCGATGAATTTCCGCGAAGAGCGTCCCTCCCCCGTCGATGAATTTCCGGGAAGAGCGTCCCTCCCCCCCCCGTCAATGAATTTTCGCGAATAAATGACGAGATAATTGGGGTTGCGGGACCCTGCAAAGGACAATGAGTTGGTGAAAGAACCCGTGAATAGCAACAATTAACATCACAAATAGAAGAGGGAGAAATTACAGGCCGAACGAGGGTAGGGGGCTGCGGCTGCGAGGGTGGGGGCTGCGCGGCCGTAGGGGGCTGCGGCTGCGAGGGTGGGGGCTTCGGCTGCGAGGAGGTATGGGGGGCCGTGGTGGGGAGAGGGAGGGGAGGGGGATGCGGCGGTGGAAGGGAGAGGGAGGGGATGCGGGGCGGTGGAGGGGAGGGGGAGGGGGTGGGGGTTGGGGGGGGGGGTGGAGGGGTGGTGGGGCTGGGTGGGTTAGGGTTTAGTGTAAGGGTAAGGGTAAGGGTTAGATTAGGGTTAAGGTTAGATTAGAATTAGGGTTTAGGGTTAGTAATGGCAAAATCGTAAATAAAGTTAACGGAGAGTTAACGGAAGTTAGAAAAAGGGCATTTCGTGAACGTTTTCGAAAACTCAAGGGTATATGGTGAATTTTTGGAACATTGAGGGTATATGGTGAATTTTTTAATTTGTCGGGGGTATATGGTGAAAAAACCGTAGTTTGTTTCCTCTAATATTGATATGCCCTTTAAGTTGGACTTAGAGTGGTAACTAGTACAATGAAAAAAAGATGAGAGAGAAAGTTAGAGAGAAAGAGAGAAAAGAAAACCCAGCCCCTTTTAGAAAACTACAGAACCCTAGATTTCCCGATATCTCTTCACTGCAATTCATAAAGTTCTTCACCCAATTTGCTTCTGCTCTAGTCTTTATTCATCTTACTATTGTCTCCGCAAGTGGAGATATTTGCTCTAAAAGATGTTGTACTTTTCTTGTTATCAATTGTTTAAGCAAAAGATGTGAAAAAGGGGTATTAATTGTTTATCCCCAAATTGAGGTGTTCTTCATTAAAATTCTCTCATATCTTACAAGAATCTTCAAGTCTCTTCTTCATCAAAGTCTGATTTGCCAAATTCATCTTCAATTCTGGGTGAGGTGGCATTATTTCCTTGATTTCAAGTTTAAACTTGAAATTTTGGTTAGGGTTCTGATGGAATTAAAAATTATGCCGATTTGGGTCTGGGATTTTCTGAGTGTATTAGCTATGAGTTGTTCTTCCTTTTTTGAAGACCTCAGGTGTTTAGCACCTGGGAAGAAGCTCCGCCTTTATGTCCTCTTCGTTGTTTCAATCATCTCTCATGTCAAAACAGATATAATTTCAATGTTTACAAAGGTATATTCTATTTCAGCTCCAATCACTTATATAAGTGAAAGAATGAGACATGTATTATCTCTTGTATCGATCCAAAAAAGTTAGAAGTTTCATTTTTTCTATTCTAATCTATAGTATGCTATTGAAAAAATCATGTCTTTCAATCAAGAAATTCTTCTTATACTCCATTCTAGGCCCCAGAAGCTATTGGAATGGAGAGTATAATTCTTGTCGTTATACTTTAAAAGGCTTGGCCTACTATCTTCAACAAGTTCTATTTACAGAAAATCCTAATGAATGGTTTCGATTTCTTATTGAATTCCATTTGTTTGTCTTTATTATGCTTGTTATATGTAATATCCTGCTTTTTCTAAAGATCAAGTGGAATTTTTCCACCTTAGGATCAATTATTAAGGCAATGTTTAGCTTCTTACTTTGCCTTAATTGTTTGGGGAGATTAGTATTTCAATGTATATCAGCACTTTGTATTCTGCAGGGAACATGGAGTACGTCTGTTAGTATTCCTAGTTGTCAAAAATTTTCTATAGCAAACATGTTCAATCTATTAAGTCTGTTTAGCTTTTTCTTGTGCCTCTTCTTTGGGTCTTTCTTTGGCATTTGGTTAATGTGGAAGCAAAGACTAGTTGAATTTTTTCCTCGTTCTTTCTTGTGGTCTCACTACAAGTATGCCAAAGTAGACAGGATATTAGTAAATGTATTGATATTCACAATTTCAGCTCCAACCAATTGTGCAAGTGAAAGAATGAATCAGGTTCTGTTTTTGTTATTCAAAATAATTAGTAACATTGTTTGGCCTATTCTGGTTTCTAATCTGTTAGTTAGAAAGTTATTCTCATCAATCCAGAATTACTCGTTTTACTCTATTCTAGGGTCATGTTGCTATTTGAATGGAGAAAAGTGTGCTTCCCTTATAAGGGGGTTTTACTTGTCAAAGTATGGTCTTAGTCAAATGCTTCTTGTTTTATTTTCTGGTGATTTATGTCAATAGGATTTTGGAATATTAGAGGAGGTGTTAGAAAAAATGCTATGGAAGAATGTAGGGACTTTTGCAATTATAATAACATTAAGATATTAATGTTATGTGAAGTAAAATCTAAATCTCGCCCTTCCCAAGCTACGCCCGGTCTTCTTTGGTTTCCTCCACTTTGACTATATTCCTACTATGGGGTATGCGGGGGCATTTGGCTCTTTTGGAAAGATTGTAATATAAATCCTTTCTCTCTAGTTGTTATTCATAAATCTATGCGGTTTTTAGCTTGTTCTATAAATCTTTTGAACTCGGGTACTCAGTTTGTGGTAATCTTTGTTTATGCCCCAGCTCAAAAGGAACACAAAAATTCTTTTTGGAGTGAACTGATATCTTATATTAATTCTCTCTCTTCTCCTTTTATTACTCTTGGTGACTTTAATGAGATTAGTAAAGCATCAGACAAATTGGGAGGTGCTCCTTTCTCTTCTTCGAGATCTTATTATATGCAAACTCTTATTAGTAGTGTAGCTTGCACTGAACTTTCCTTTGTTGGTCAAATTTTTACTTGGAGAAAAAGAAGAGATGGACCTAATAATATCCATGAGAGATTGGATAGAGGTGTAGCAAGCATCTCTTGGTTGGGATTATTTCCCCAAGCCTTTCTTAAGCATCATATTTTTACTTCTTCAGACCATTGTCAAGTTACTTTGGATTATCTTTCAATGAATTGTTCTAAGGCCCCTCCCTTTAGATTCGAAAAAATGTGGTGTTCTAGGAAAGACTATGATACACTTGTTAAACGAACTTGGTGTAGCAAATTCCATGGCTCTCATATGTATAATCTCACAAAAAAATGTAAACTGTTAAAAGCTAATTCTAAGGAATGGAATAAATCCCAATTTGGTAATATATTTAGACAACTTCGCCAAGTTGATATTAGACTTGAAGAAATTCAAACCCAACTTATTATTGATCCGTCTAATGTTACTCTTCAAGTTCAGCAGGAAGTTTTCTTAAATAAGAGATTTAAATTGCTAGACTATAATACTACCTACTGGAAACAGAAAAGCAAAACTAATTATCTATTGATGGGTGATACTAATTCAAAGTATTATCATACTCATGCTACGATTAGAAAATATCGTAACCAAATTAAAGAATTTACCACGGAAGATGAGCAAGTTGTTTCTCAACCTTTGCTAATAGCACAGGAAATAACAAAAGCTTTTCGACAAAGATTTGCTTCTAACCCCTCTTGTTATTTTGATCAAAATGTTGATTTTCAGCTTCTTTCTCCTGTAGTTTCAGAGGATGATAATCAATTTCTAACTTCGTCTATCTTACACGAAGAAATTATGGAAGCAGTTTTTGGGCTTGCTCCTGATAAATCCCCGGGCCCGGATGGATTTCCCCCTTTTTTCTTTCAGAAATATTGGACGTTGGTGGGAAATTCAGTTTGTCGTGCTGTGCAAGCTTTCTTTCATTCTGGTCATATGCTTAAGGAAATAAATCATACCTTTCTTGCCTTAATTCCTAAAATTGAAAACTCATCTAATGCTAATCACTTCCGTCCTATAAGTTTGTGCTCTACTATATACAAAGTTATTTCTAAGATTATCACAAACAGACTAAAAATCACAATGGGTAAAATAATTCATCCCCTGCAAGGTGCGTTTGTCCCTGAAAGATTGATTCAAGATAATATTCTCATTGCTCATGAGATTTTTCATTCTTTTAAGAAAAAAACAGGAAATGAAGGTTGGGTTGCAATCAAATTAGATATGGAAAAGGCATATGACAGATTGAAATGGAATTATATCTATACCACTTTAGATAAGTTGGGTTTTAACCCAACTTGGATTGGTTGGATTCGTAGTTGTATTTCTACCACTTCTTTCTCAGTTCTAGTTAATGGCATTCCAGGAGAAAGATTTTTTTCCCTCTAGGGGGATTCGACAAGGGGATCCTCTTTCCCCGTATCTTTTTATACTATGTGCTGAGCTACTAGCTACAGAATTTTCTCAGGCTAGTAATGGTCCTGGGAAGCTTATAGGGGTTCCAATTGGAAGATCGAGAGTTAGAATCCCCTTCCTTACTTTTTGCGGATGATACTATGATTTTTGCTAAGGCTTCGATCTTAGGCTGTATGAAGATTAAACAAATTTTAGATAAATATTGCTCGATGTCGGGGCAACTTGTTAATTATCATAAGTCTCGCCTTTCAATGTTCCCCGAATGTTGTGGATGCTGATAAAGTTAACTTTGCTGCTATTCTTGGAATGCAGGAAACTTCAGATTTAGGTGATTATTTGGGGTGTCCCATTATTACCTCTAGGGTCACTAATGAGACTTTTGCCGGAGTTGTTTCAAAAACAGTTCAACAACTTCCTAAATGGAAAGCTAATTCTCTATCGCAAGCTGGTAGAACAGTTCTTATTCAATCTAATTTAGCTTCTAAAGCGAGCTTCCAAATGCAAAGTTTTACTCTTCCTAAGAAAGTGTTATGTAAATTGGATGCTACTTATAGAAATTTCTTTTGGAATAAAGATCCTTCCTCGAAAGTCGCTAATCTTATAGGGTGGAATAGGGTTTGCCAACCGAAAGCTTTTGGGGGAGTAGGCTTTAGAAAGGCTGAAGTTTCGAATGTGGCCCTCCAAATGAAACTTTTATGGAAGATAATCTCGAATAAGGATAATCTTTGGGTTAATCTAGTTCAAAAAAAGTATATGAAGGATAATAGTATATTTTCGTGTAAAATTTCTTCTACTTGCATCTTGGCAATGGAAAAATCTTCCGCGTCATAGACATATTTTTAAACAAGGTATTAGATGGTTGTTGGGGAACGGAAAGAATATTTCATTCGCGTCCGATAATTGGATTTTTCGTTCCTCTCGCTTTCTAAGTTTCGGAGCTACTTGCAACACCGAAAACCTTAAAGTTGCGGATTGTATTTTGGATTCGGGTGTACGGGATTGCCCCAAACTTCTTACATTAGTTCCTCCTAGTATGGTTAAGGTAATTGCTTCCGTTTTTATTCCTTCTTCTAGTCAAGAAGACAAATTGGTGTGGGGTCTAACTCCGGATGGTCATTATTCAGTAAAATCAGGGGCGTCTTTAATCCAAAATCTTAATGGTTATAATGATCTTAAGGTGGAGTACAATTGGATTTGGGGTATTTGTGCTCCTTCCAAAATAAAAAATTTTCTTTGGAAAGCATGTAATGATGGTCTTGCCTCTACTAGTCGCTTGGAAAAAAGTCATATTTTTGTTCCTCAAAATTGTTGTTTTTGTAATAATCCAACTGAGACAACTTGTCATTTATGTTTTGAGTGTCCTTTTACAGTAGACATTTATGTGCATCTGGCGGATAACTACCAGTGGCCTATTCCTCCTGCGTGGTTTTCGTCGTTAGATTTAACTTCCTTCCGTTCGGCTATAGAAGCTTGCCATAGCTGCTTGTCTATGTCTCATCTTACTTAGCTCTCTATTGTTTGGTGGCATGTTTGGTATTTCAGAAATAAGCTTATTTTTAATAATGAGAGTGTTACTTTCTCTCGAGCTAGTTTTATTATTAATTCTTTTGTTAATAAATGGGATAAAGCTAGTTGCTCTAATATGGATATTCCTTCCACAAGCTTTTCTCCTAATAAGACCTCTAAGCTGCCTCCTCGCTCTAGTAAGAACCTTATTTGGGCTCCTCCCGCTGAGGATGTTATCAAACTAAATTTTGATGGTTCTAAACTAGATAATGGTCAAGCTTCTTATGGTTTTGTGCTTAGGAATTCCCTTGGCGAAGTTTTATTGGCTAGTGCCAAAGCATTAGGGGATTATCCTTCAATTCTTATGGCGGAAGCTAT